>BQNB010025528.1:0-25576 GCA_026074375.1 Tanacetum coccineum | reverse complement strand
GGTGTTTGGACTAGATGTTCCTCCGATTCAGTCACAGCCGACTGAGTCTACCCAGGGAACGCATAGGACACTTAGCGCCTCTAGGTCACCTAACCCTGCTAGGGAGACAACTGAATCAAGTGTTCCAAAATGATCAACTGTGAATTGTTTTCGATTACCGTCAAGGAAATCTACACGTCTAACACCACCTGCTCCTGTGCCAATAGCAGAAAAAGCTAATGAGATGATTTTACAAGATATGATTCAAGTAAGTCTTGCTGAGCAAAAGAGTCATGAAGAACAAGAGGCAAGAGAAAATGTGGCACTGGTAGTTGAACACTTAGCAGATGAGGAGATTGAGAAGCTTGTTGAAGAGTCTGAGAATGTTGATGATAGTTCACCCATTAGGCATGATAATACATCTATTCCCGGCACTAGGATAGAGCCCATGAGTGATAAGGAAAGTCCGAAGGTGGAGATTGTTCAGGAAAAAGATGAAGAGACTTCAAAAAATACGGAGGTGGAATCAAATATTGTTATACCTGTAAATATTGATGATGAAGAAGATGAAATAACTGATGAAGTGTTTGAATTAAGGAGAAGGGTGAAAGGGAAGAATGTAGAGGAGTCTAGGATTTCACCAATTCCCTCACCAACTAGATCACCTAGGAATCTCTATACTCTCGTATCTTTGGATACCGAGAAACTCCAGGAATTGACGGTTACTCATTCTACACCATCATCAGGATCATTTGTCTTAAAGATCACAAAAACCAATCGTCTTCTGTCATTGATCAAGGCAAAACCAAATCAATTCAAGAGATACAAGACTTTCTTTCATGAATTACAAGGACGATATGGTTACTTATTTGCACATCTCAAGAAAAGGTTCATGCTACGGAAATCAAGTGATCAACTTGCTAATAATCTTCATGATGTCATGATGGAAACGCTACCCTTGTTGGTAAAAGAAAAAGTAATGGAGCAAGTTGAGAAGTGAGTTCCTGCGCAAGTTTAAGATCAAGTTCTTGTTTATCTTGCAAAAGGGTTGATAATGGAAAGGAACACGACTAAAGAAGAAACTGAACGATTAATCTCTAAAGCTATCTTGCAAGAACGTGGGCGTATGCAAGCACATATATCCTCACAGATTCAAAATGCAATTAACAATACCATCCCTTCTTTAGTTGATGCATCTGTACGCAGTTATATGTCAGGACATATTCTTTATGTTCATCCAACACAAGTTCAATCATCCTCTGTCCAAGAACAGCAACATCAATTATACCTTGCTATGAAGGCTGATCCTCTGTTACAATAACAAGACATAGCAATCTGGTTGTCTCTCCAGATGAAGTTTGAGAAGATACAGGTATCACATACTGCTTGTAGACCTTCTGCTATTCGCCTAAGAGATCAGGATGATCCTCATGATGATGCTTATCCTGAGGGGGATAACAATGAAAAAAGGCAGAAGACATCGGAGTATGAAGCGTATGTATCTAGAGAGTCATCGTCTGGACAAGTAAATGTAGAGGAAACAGGTCCTTCTACTTCAGGTAATCAAGAACAAGATGATGAATTTGAATTCTGGACTGACTCTTATGCTTCTGATGATGATGAGATTCCAACTAAGCAAGTATCACAAGACATCATGGAGGAGATATCTTTGACAATTGATGAAGCAAAGTTAAAGAAGATGGCAGATGAGATGCTAAGATAAAGATGTACTTTAAGAGATGAACATCAGTATCACATTGATCAGATGAAGAATTTCTTGCAAAATGACATTGTTTGGAAAAGCAGAAAGGAAATTCTTGTATCTCCTCATTCATGAAAGATCACACCATTAGTTCAAAGCTGTCAAAGAGATCCTGAAGCTCCAGCACTATCTCTGATCAATCAAGACCTTTTGTATTTGAAGAAAGGGAATTCAGGTCCTGAGAAGATTGTTCTGTCACTTCATAAATTTCTAGCAATTGTCTTCAACGATGATGATATTGAAGAACGGACTTCCAGATGGGTTAATAAGTGTATAAAGAAGTTTAATCCTTATGCAAGATATGGTGTTGAAAATTGGAAGAATCCTCATGCAAAGATCTTCTACATAAGGAGACAGAAAGAACCTGGAAGACCAAAGGAAGAGATCTATTCAAACTCTAAGATCGTTCAAGTCATTAAGATATCCTGGGAATTGGGTCATGAACATAAGTTTATTACAGAGATTGTGGCAAGAAGAGCTAATGATTGCATAGTGTCAATAAATGAGCCAGATTACAAGAATCTCAATAAGAATGACATTGAAGATATGTATCTGTTGATCATGAATAACAAGGTACCTGATTATGCTGATACAGGATTACTATGGTCTCTATCAGTATTCATCAGAAGTTCAGTGATATGGGAAATAGTGTACGATTTTCAACTTGGAATTGAAAGTTATCAACAGAAGAGCAATCTCACTGCACCAACAATTACATTCCCAGGAATTGAAGAGTGTGATGTGTTTTCTATCGTATATGAGCCTGTACATGGAATCATTTACACTAATAGCAAGAAAGAGAAAAGGGTGATGAGACCTTCAGAGATACATAAGTTTTGTGATGCAACACTAAGAAGAACGCTTGAAGGTCTAAAGAGTTATTATAATGATGTCAAGTATGGATATGTGCAAAAAGAACTTACCAATGATGAACTTGAGTTTCTTAAGTTGTTTGAAGAAGAGATTGAAGTTCGGTTGAAGTATCGAGATCAAATGAGAAGATGGGAGATGTACGTGAATGGAAGACCACTAGGACCAAGGAGGGAACGCCCAGAATAATCGACCCTTAGGGGGAGATTGTTAGGATTATGAAAAGTGTCGATTATGTGGTTTTATTATTAGACTTTATTTTGTTTAGTTTAATATAGCTTGTAATAAGGTTTATTATGCTTTAAGAAAGAAATAGCATAATATCCAAAGTCTAGGGACTAGTATTGTAAAATTAGAAAAATAAGGAAGGGAAGCCTCCCTCCCTTTGCCTATAAATAGCCCTCTAATCTTCATTAGAGGGTGATGCTCTTGTAAACAACTTTCATTTCCCTCCTAAATAAGATTTGAATTTTCCCTCCATTTTCTCTCATTCTCTCTAAGCTTGCATGTTGATATGATTGATTCAAGATTCATGTGACCTAACAAGTGGTATCAATCGCCAATAGAGAAGTAGAGTGTTCGATTTGTGCGTGTTTGTGATCGACCGAGAATCAAGAATTGGTGGTTTCCGAATTCGGTAAGTACTATTGAGGTTTCGAGATTGAATTTGGCTGTGATTTCGAGATATTGGACGTTATTGTGCTCTCGGAACTGTTCATTTCATTCTCGGACGCGTGGATTTGATTTTCGGTAGAAGTTTCGCATTCTCGGTAGAGTGATTTTGCGTATAGGAACATTTTTTCTTGTAAATTTAGCAATTTCAGTACGAAAAATCAGTGTAATAGATATATTCGATCTTTTGGTTCTATCAAAAGTCGTTTATTAGGAATTCGGTATTAAACTCGGTATTGTCGAATTTGTTAAGATTCACAAATTCGGTTACATCGAATTTGTGATATAGGGAATTTTACTAAGTCAAAAATCGGTAATAAGCTTTACAAGTCAGTTTACACTTTCATTTCACGGTTTTATCGAGTTTTGAAGTGTTAAAAATCGATTGCTCGAGATTTACTAAAACTCGGTAATCAAATTCGGTTCTATCGAATTTGAGTTTTTAGAACATTTGGATTATCTAATCATCATAAAATTCGGTTTTATCGAATTTGTGGTTATTAATAATTCATAATTGTTAGATTTTATCAATTTAGACCTACCGAGTTATAGTGAATAGTGTTACCGAGTTTGAGTAGTTTGTAGATTACCGAGTTTAGTATTTGAAGATTTCCGAGTTTGACAGTGTACTGTTCGAGAAGAGTATTCGTTTTCAGATTACGTGTTACCGAATTTGATTACTGTTACCGAGTTTGGATATTATCTCACAAATCTCACTCATATTTGTCTAAAAAGATCCAATCTTTGAATCTTAAGACATGTCGACATCCAAAACATACCAACAATCCCTTGCTGAAGCCGGTTCTGAGACTAGGCCACCCATGCTTGAAAGGGGTAGTTACATACCATGGGCGAGTAGATTCAAACGATTTCTTAATCGCAAGAGGGAAAACCGGAAGTGGCTTCTCAAAGCACTAGAAGATGGCCCTTATGTGTTTAGGACCATCACACCTACAGGTTCACAATTACCAAGGTTGCAAGATGTAGACGATCTTGAAGGAGATGACTTATTGTACTATGATGCAGAAATGGAACTCACGAATATGATTCTTCTGTCTATTCCTAATGAGATTTACAATTCTGTGGATTCTTGTAAGACGGCCAAGGAAATGTGGGATCGTGTTGAACGTTTGATGAGGGGAACTATACAAACACTTTGATTGAAATTTTCACTATGGTATTTGAAGGATTGTGATAGAATACCCAAAATACCGGCCATGTTCTTAAATTTTGGAGATATAGGCGGGCTTAGGCATGGTATTCAAATCCTCCCATGATCCAGCCAGAACCGGAGGGATCTACCCAGGGATATCCACTAGTTAGTGTAGAAGTCCTTAGGTATGATACAACAGGAGTAAAAGTGAGAACATAGGAATAGTGCCGATTGAGATGGAGCTAATACTAGAACAAACCCAACAAGATATTAGTCATAAAGTCTTGGTAAACGCTGAAGGGGTTAAAGAATTAAAAAGAAAAGTTAAGATAAAGGGTGAAAAGAAAGAAGCCCTCCTTACACATAAGGTAGAAACCGGGTCAATACATCTACTGTCAGAAACACTAAGCTGTTGTCTGGTATTGAAGACAGTCGTCATGGACCCAGTGACGTAATGCACAACCCTCCCTAGCTACTCAAGGTCTTTCAATAGACTCTTGTTTCATTTCTCACGGAGATTACACGCATTTCTATCAACTTTCTCACTCCGAGTTAGTTGGTATTGAAAAGGTGGCAGTCTGCTCCAGCCTCTGATCACTAAATCAAAAGTGCACTATTGAGTCTAGAGCCAAAAGAGATCATCCATAAATCTCATTAGGACACTTGTCAAAATTATGCTTGCTATCTCACACAATGTGAATAACGAGAAAATATAAAGAGTCCTACGCATTATCCTTGTGATTTTGCCAGAACATCTGAGTGATACTTAAGTATTCACAATGAAGATGGAAATCCTGCTTGAGCCAACATCAAACAAGCTCATGGTAGGTGACTTGTGCGATTCTATACGAATCAAACTTGTGACAACTGGAAAGAAATGATGGTGCGATTCTATAAGAATCAAACTTGTTCCAGGATATGAATTGACGATTGATGATGAATTTTTGAAATGATTAACACTCTCGATGTGTCACAAAACCACTTTAGCAAGTGACACGTTGATTGATTTTCAAATCAATTTTTCTATTTCAATCAGTGAGATAGTAACTCACTGGTTCACTCTTATCGTGGGAAAGAGGAGCAAGAAATCTAGTAGATTTGACTTCAATGCATATCCCCGGATCGTAAATCTTGTTTCTATCTCCGGAAGGAGAAAAATCATCAAGATCGGATCCGAGATCATTATGAGAAGGAATGAAGTCGAAATCCAATTGAAGGGCGGGATGGGTGGGCAAAATATTAGGCACATCCACGGGGATGTCTTCCACCACATCAATGGTTGAATTTCCCGAATCGGGATAATCAACATGAAATGATTCGAACTCGGGACGGGAGGTAGAATTATCGTCATCTTCCGAGTCGTAATCATCACTCTCAATACCCGGTGGTATTGATCCATTACCATCAAGAAAAATGTCAATCTCCTCCATAAGATAGTCACTATCCTCGATCGGGATAGGAGATGGAGAGAAAGACTCGGTAGGATTTTCATAATTAAATTCTTCCGGAGGGCGGGGAGAAGAGTTATCGTAAAGCAAACTCTCCAAAAACAAAATATCTCCCTCCGGATCAAGGTTGACATCATCAATTCCCGGTGGAATTGATTTGAGAAGAGTGAGTTCACCGGTGAACTCATCAAGAAGAGAATCGATCTTTTGAGAATCATTAATCGAAGTATCTCGATGAAGCAAAGATTCTAAAAGATCGGATTCGGCATTAAAACAAGGATATTCAATTCCCGGTGGAATTGAATTGGTATTTTCTAACACCTCATCATCAATTTTGTGATCAACCCTTAGTGTCAAGTTGATTTCTTCTCATCAATATCAAAGAGGGAGTCTAGAGAAAATTTAAAAAAAATTCTCAACTGGATCGTCCTCTGTCGAATAATGACTCATCACTCGAAGGTAAACATCATCATCGAAATCGAGATGAGAGGGTTAGAGAAAGTAAAATCATGATTCTTTGAAGAATCATCATACGGAGGCAAATCACACTCACATTCGGAAGAATCTTCCTTCTACTCACTTTGGGATATGGAAACAATGTCCTCGACACTTAGACTTTAATTAATTCGGTGGGCCTAGGGGTATGGAGGGCGCGTTAGGGCCCGTGGAAGTAGGTGGTATAGGGAGGAAGGGCGCAGTGGGTGGGGGGCGTCGAGCCGATTGAGGAGGTAAGGGAGATGTGTGATATTCCTGGTAGATTATGATATGAAGTGATGAGGAGCGAAGTTTGAGTGTCTTCTGCGGGAGTGATGACTTGTTATAAGAGGTTCCAGCCTAAGTTGCTGAAGACTAGACGTGGTAAGTGTTCGATGAAACGCCGAAACCCTGAAGAATATTCATAAACCTGGTCAGGAGACTATCGACGCTGATAGATGCACAATGCACACACAATCAAGATATCCTTTCAAAGAGAGCTAGACAACTGGTACCTCACTTATCATAATCAGTGCGATCGACATGACGTACATTCATAACAGCGTAATTCTTCACAATATCCGAAACGATTAGATATCTCGCACATCGAGATCTTCTCTACGTATAGTCTATAGAGATCTTGATGACTTTTGCTAGTGCCTTGCGGGGTCGCCTGATATAGTAAACGGAGAGATACTTCGATTCCTTAATACCCTATATGTCAAGCTCTAAGAAGATTCCTTTCACAACTGCTCTCGCAGTGTGATTTCAGACTCGCCGTTCATCCTGCATAACCTTTCATTTCGAAAGAATTAAAAAAATCAGCTGACACTTTGTACTTGACATCTCGATAAATAGCGGCCTCTCATTTCGTACATGCATCGATCAGAGCGAAGATTATGAAGACAATCGTCGAGTGTACGTGACTATCACATTTTCAGAAGATGTGTACGTTAACAAATACCCAGCATGAAGAATTATTCATCAACATAGTAATTATTTCCTAACTATCTATCAATAAATAATAAAATCTTACACGTAAACGCATGAAATTAATATATCACGACAAGTATTATTCAAGAAATTTGAATAATTTTACGAAAAGCACGAATACGCGAGAATACTAAATTTGTCACGAAAAATAAAAGTCATCTATCTTTCTTTTTGGGCCTAGCCGGCGCCCCATGCACCAAGAAAAACAAAGCCAAGTTATTTAATAATGGCCCAAGCCCAAAGTCTCACTATATTATCTCCTTTAGGTATCAAATCATTTCAAAAAAAAAAAAAAATAAGAAACCCCTAAACTCCAATAACTTACGGCCGTCACCTCAAGAAGAAACCAAGGAGAAATTTTGATCTTTGTTCGTGATTCTACTAGTCTCAGTCTTTCTAGATGATGCCTTGATCAATCCCCCCGTAATTGGTAAATTCTTCCGAAAAAAAAAAAATTCTATTTCGTTCTCTTGAATACTTTCATGCATGAAAAATGATATCATGAAATAATAAAAGTATGAAATAATGACACAAGAATGAATGAATAATTATGATGTTTAATATATGTTAACACGTTGCGTGATAAATTAATCGAATGGGACAAGGTTTAGGTGTGTGTTCGAGTTGGCTTGTGGCCAAACTAAGCCAAGCCGAGACCCCTTGGGGCTCGCACATGTTTATTATTGAAGTTGGGATCAAGCCAGACCCCCTTAAGGGGGCTTCCGGCATATATGTAGGTTTGCTTTTGAGGGTGTGTCGAACATTGGTAATATGAGTCGAAAGGTTTGAAAATAAACTATAAAAGGTTCGGTATTGATTGAGCCATAAGGCCTCGGCTCAAATCTGCTGGTGACGTTCTCAAAAGACGCAACGAACATATAAAAACCAAAGGGTTCGGCCTCCCCCCCCCTAGCTTGATTAAACTTTAAATCGTGTTAACATGGTAAATTATTTTCGCGCGCATTTACTTAATTAAGGGAAAAGTCTAAATGTTTATAAAAATTATAAGTTGTTATCATGTGAATTAATTACCAAGAAAATTGAAGGATAAATGAAATCAACCAAGAAATCAAGTATGACTAAAATATATTTACACTTTTGACCTTAACTTAAATTAATTATAGTTATTACCCTTAAAATCATGAGAATGACACTTATTTCTCTTAACTATAATTAATTACTACGTATACCCTAAAGTATAATAAATAACATGATTTATCTAAAATTCTCTGATAGATTATTATTAACCCAAGATACAGAAATGGAAACCTGCTAATTATGGAAACCTGCTATTTATAGAAACATGCTATTTATGGAAACTTACTATATATAGAAACCTGCTATTTTTGGAAAGTCTATTTTTAGAAGTCCTATTTTTGGAAAGTTTAATTATGGAAACTTATTAAATCAGAAAGTTATCATTATGGAAATTAAATTAAGGAAGTCTATTTTTGGAAACTTACCAATAATTAGAAAGCTGCTATTTTTTGGAAAGTACCAAATATAACAAAGAATACAATCAGAAACATACTAACATGGAATATGTAATCGATGGAACGTACTTAATCAAGAAATCATGCCTAATTATAGAAAGTTTACTAAAAATAGAAAGTTTACCTAAAAATAGAAAGTTTACAAAAAATTGAAAGTAACCTTAATCCATGAACAAGTAACTTAAATATGTCCTTTAACATGTCAAAAGGGGGAATATTAAAAAGGGAATTTTTTTCTACTCAATTAAAATGAGTGTGTGAGTTTACACCGATGGCGACATCTCTCTCTATCAACATGGGAGAATTTTTATATTTGTCTTTTCCACCATCTACCCCTCGCCCCCCCCCCCCCAACCCCCTCCCCCCCCCCCCCCGCCCCCCAGCTGATACTTGCATGTGCTTGCTTCCCGTCCCCCCCCCCCTGCCTCCGTGCTCACCACCCACAAATCACCCCCCGCCCCACACCTTCCACCGCACACCCCCGATCCCCCACCAAAAAAAAATCGCATTACGCCTGACTAGCTATCCATCAATCAATCTCCAACTCTTTCCGTTACTGCTGGACATAATGTACGGATATTTCCGTCCTTACCATAAGGCACAATCTTTCTTTTTATGATTCCTCCCCAGAACTCTATGCATCCCCATTTTTTATGTCCTTTTGCCATAATCCTTTTACATGTTTGATTTCAAGACAATATATTCTATTGCCCGAGCTATATATACGCATGACCATGATTTACATGACTTACCACTAGTCATGGAGGTACCATGAACCGTGACACATGAGCACCTGTGTCACACTCTTTTTCGCATTGAGAGTGATTACACGCGGCCATCCCTTTCATGTTACAGATTAATATAGTCATGTTTGGCCATTATTATCGGGGCGTATGGGTGCATCCTAGTTTTACATGTTACACGTTCATGTGAATGATTAGGTGTGTGCTCGTACATCCCATCACATTGGAGCCTGATCCCTCCACCCATATTTTATAAGAGGTCACCCCTCTATTACATGTTTGAGGCAGCCCCTCAATTATTGCATGTTAACACTACATTATTATTAGACATGTATGATTATATGAGTCTCCGTGGGCATATCCTTATTATTTATTTTTATACAATCATGTTACTCATGACATCTTTGACTTCACGTTAGCCATGTTTAAACATTTTATTTCCTATTCCTGCATGAAACGTATTCTCCAGGTTTCCTCATGACACTCATGATCTTTCCGTCTAGCTTTATACTTTATTATCCAGATTCATACTTATTACTTAGCATTGTTATATATCCTTTCACTGAGCCGTTTATTCTCAGCCGTAATTTCTTTCTCTGTCTTATACGCAGGCATATCTAGAGGGAATTGGGCATGAGAGAGTGTTGCTTAGTAATACCTATTTAGCTTCCTTTCTTTTATCGCAGACATTTTGATGTTGCTATACTAATCTTGGACACATGTTTCGTCCTTTAAGACTTCTTTTTACGATATTCATGTTGATTCTCATAATTGGAGCCGATGTTTGATTCGGCTTTCACCTGTCCTATATTATCAATATGACTTATGCCTTTAATTATGCTTGATAGACCCATGATTATGACGTTTCGGCCTCCTTTCCGGAGTGGGTCGTTACAATTATGGGAAATCAAGAGCTCGCTTTTGACCTGTAGTCCTCTAAACTTGACTTGTGGATAGGGTAGACATTAGGTTCCTTCAGAATCGACGTTTATCTTCTATCGCGTTTTGGACCTTTTAACCGTTTAATCATTAAACCCTTTTTGCAAATGTCAGATGGTGAACACTCGTACCGATGCTAACTCGCAGCGGCCGTTCAGGCAGCCGTGGATGCCATGCTCCACAGATTTCGCGAGACAGGTACGCGAAGAGTACCCAATGTGATTGTACTTCGTAGAATCCGTCCACCATCACTATTCCATACTTGGCTTGAGCGCTTTCATAAGCAGAAACCCCGTTCGTTCGAGAAGGCAGTAGCCCCTGTTGATGCTGAGAATTGGATCTCCCATATGGAGAAGATCTTCGACGTGATGGATTGTAATGATGCTTTTAAGACCAGATTGGCTGTGTATAAGTTCGAGGGCGACGCGTTGGCTTGGTGGAAGGCATATAAGCAGGCCACAGGAGAGATGCGCGGGGGGTCCTTATTTGACTTGGCAGCTTTCAAAGAGCTGTTCTTTCTTCAGTTTTTTCCCTCGACCGAGCAAGAGCGCTTGAAAGAAAAGGGAAGTACTCATACCTCCCCAAAGGGCGAGGAAAATAGTACTGAGTACATGCAGCGTTTTCCTTCGCCTAGCTGGTTTCTTTTCTTTCTTCCTCTTCCTTTTTAGGGACAGGCAGCTTGGCACTGCAAAGAACATGCAGAAGAACTTTCGTGGGGTCCTTCATAAGTTATTCCTCGTCCATGTCATGTTTGTATACAGTTTACAGACAATGCTTGCAAGGGGGGGGGGGGGGGGGGGGGGGGGGGGTTGCGAGCTGACGCAACATGGAGACCTTCTGCCCCGGGATGACTAATGATAGTAGGTCCGAACGTTCAGACAAAGTTTAAACTTTCTGTAATCAAGTTTTTTGCGACCTATCTATTTTACCTCCCTATCCTTAAAATATGTACCATTTCAAACTATTCACCAGGCATAAGAGTGGGAGACCGATATCATCGGACACTCAGCAGAATTAATTATCGTAGTCAGATCAGAAAAATGACCGACAGGGAACGATAGGCAGGCGGTGGTGGTAACTACCTGAACAACAATAACAACAAACCAAAACTCACTCCAAACAACATAAGGGGCCCCCACTCGCACGGGGCGGGGAGTAGCGGCGGGCCGGGGGCGGTCTCTGGGGGGCGGAGGGGGGGGTAACTCTCGTGACAACAATAGGCAATATCTAAATCGTTATCGTCATTATCTGCTATATGATATGAAATCTAACATCACGACATGTAACAGAATTCTGGTACAGGACGCAACCAAAGGAAACTAGAGGTCACAATCCCACCGATCTACCAACTCGGGTAAATCATTTGAAATAACAATTTATTCTCTATATGTCCAAATGTCATGACTCACGATCTATCATTGAATCAGGTTTCCCAGCAGTCCCAGGGTACCCCTCTAGGGTTTTATACTCAACCCTGTTGCAACACATGTGGTACGTAGACACCCAGGGAGAGTGTCGTCGTGCATGCAGTACTGTGCTTCAATGTGGGCCAGGCTGGTCATCTTCAGAGGGACTAAACAAGAAAGAACACTGGTGCTATTCATCTGTAATGCTGACAAGAAAGCCAGACGCATCATCGTGTCTTTGCACTTACTCAATCAGGCGCCCAATACTTCAGGTACCATCACTGTGCAATATTTCTTTTTGGACGTCATGTTTGTTTTTTTGATACGGGTTGCGACACATTCTTTGATATCTACAAGTTTTGCTTCATGTTTTTACTATGACACCAATATAATACTTGTGGCGGGAGCGGAGGGGAGTGAGGGGTTAAGTATATCCACGCCCATGAAAGACTCCGCACGTATTACCCATGTATATAGAGATCTTCCTCTACAGTTTGATGACAAGATTCTTCAGTTAAATGCACTTTCCCTTGGATATGTGTGAATTTGACATAATCTGGAATGACTGGTTAGCAGCACACCGTGCTACGATTGACTGTCATTCCCGTCGTGTTATATTCGGCGATATTCATGCTCCTGAATTTATTTATCATGTTCCTTGCCGGTAAATCGTATGAAGATCCTATTTCCGGGGCAAAAGAAAGCACTACCTTACTATCGCATGGCTGTGAAGTTTTCGGCTACCATTCTACACACTTCCTGACGTTTCTTCTATTCATGATCATCCGATTGTGGGAGAGGACGGCGTGGAAGGTTTCAGGAGACGTATTCCGGTAGAACTACCAGGAACATACCTGGGCGCGAGGAATCGTGATGTTATAGAGTTTAACATTGAGCTTATTCCCGGAGCTGAGCCAATCTCCAAAGCTCCTTATCGCATGGCACCGATTGAGTTAAAAGAGTTGAAGGATCAGTTACAGGAGTTGTTGGAGCGAGGTTTTATTCGCCCGAGTGTATCGCCATGGGGTGCAAGGGGTGGGGGGGGGGGGCCGTGAGAGCTTAGAGGTGAGTGTACAAAGAAGAAGACGGTAGCATGATGATTTATGTTATGCGACTACCGTGAATGAACAAAGATCACCTATCTCATCCTCTATCACTCTCTCTCTCTCTTTCCATGTATCGATTATTTATTTGATCAGCACAGGCGCTAAACATTTTCCAAGACTATATATATTTACGATCTGGGTTACCATCATTGCGAAGTGAAAAGAGCAGGACATTTCCAAGACTGCTTTTCGCACACGTTATGGTCATTATGAAACTTGAGTTATGCCTTTTGTTCCTCCGAATGCACCATCTAGATATAGGACTTGATGAACCGAGTTTTTCATGAATTCTTGTGACAAGTTTCGTCCATCATGTTTCATTGATGATATTCTGGTCTTCTCTAAGTCTAAAGAAGAACACGAGAGCATCCTCCGCACTTTCTACAGATTTTACTGGACAGGTGGGGGCTGGGGAGAGGGAGTGAGAATATGCCAGTTTTCAAAGTGCGAATTTTGGTTGAGTAAGGTGGCATTTCTGGGTCACATTGTTTCAGCAGAAGGAATTACTATGGATCCGTGCGAAGGTTGAGGCTATCACCAATGGCCAATGCGCGGGGCGCGGGGGGGGGGTCGGGCGAGGCGAGTTGACCGAAGTACGAAGGTTTTTTTAGGATTACAGGTTATTACCGCAACAATCGCTAGAGGGTTTCTCACGATTAGCCTTACCCTTAACCAAGCTTATGCGAAAAGGTGAGAAGTTTGTATGGAATGAAGAGCGAGAAAAGAGCTTTGAAGAGCTTAAGCAACGTTTGGTTTCCTCGCCTATTCTTACTCTTCCATCTGGTACAGGTGGATTCCAGATTTACAGTGATGCTTTTCTAAGAAGGGTCTTGGGTGTTTCCTCATTCATGCATGGGAAAGTGAATGCCTATGCCTCACGACAAACTAAAGCCATATGAGAGAACTATCCTACGCATGAACTAAGTTAAAGGCATCCGTTGTCTTCGCTCTCAAAATTTGGAGACATTAGCTTTATGGCGAATCAGTGAATTTTTAACGCTCATAAGGTCACAAATACATTTTCACGCAGCGAGAATATAATATATGAGACAGAGGCGTTGGATGAGAGTAATAGAAGTATTATGACACCACATTCAGTACCATCCGGGTAAAGCAAATGTGGTGGCTGATGCCTTTGAGTAAGAAGTCGGTATGATACTGGTATCAAAGTGGAAGAAAGGAGTATTCGTGATCCTTGAGCTTTAGATATAGCGAATTATGTAATCCGTGGAAGAGTGGTTTCTGGTCTAGTCCAGCGGGTTGAGCCTAACCTAATTTCATAGATCAGACAGCTCAGAAGGATGACGGAGAAATCTGGGCAATTATTCAGAATATGATCATCGGAGCCGAGTATTCCCGCGTTGATGACGATGGCATTTTATGGCAGGGTACTAAATTATGCGTACCAGAGGATCCTACACTTCGGGAAGCCTTGATGACTGAGGCTCATAGTTCTCCATTTTTGATTCATCCAGGGTCGACGAAGATGTATCACGATCTCAAGCAACACTTTTGGTGGAGTGGTATGAAGCGCGATGTGGCTACGTTTTGTGTCGAAGTGTTTAACATGTCAGCAGGTTTTAAGATTGAACACCAACGAGCAAGTGGGCAATTGCAACCAGATAAGATACCTGTTTGGAAAGTGGGACGAAATATCCAAGGAATTTGTTACCGGGTTTACCACGGACTCAGAGGAATCACGATGCTATCTGGATTGTATGTAGATCGCTTGTACTAATCGCACATTTTCTTCCTATCCCGTAAGGAATTACCCCGTTAGTAAATTAGCAGAAATGTCCAACAAGAAAATTGTTCGATACACGGTACTCCATCAGCGATCGTGTCAGATAGAGATCCACGTTTCACGTCTCGTTTCTGGAAAGGTTTACAGAAAGCTTGGGGAACCAGGCTCAAGTTTAGTACAGCTTTTCATCCTGAGACCGACGGACAGTCGGAGCGTACGATTCAAACATTAGAGGATATTACCTACATGTTGTTTAGAATGGAGGAAATTGGTATGACTATATATGCTAAGTGGAGTTTTTGCCTACAATAACAGTTGGTCATGCGAGCATAAAAATGCGCTCCTTACGAGATGTAGTATGTGTAGGAAATGTCGTGCTCCTATTTGTTGGGATCATGACGGTGAAACGTATTCTTGAGGGTCGGAGATGAATTGAAGTGACTAAATGAAAAGGTCGTCGTCGCTAGGAAAAAGCATTAAGGAAGCTCAGACTCGTCAAAGAGATACTCGGACAGACAATCGCAGACGTTTAGAAGTTCAGCCGGGTGAACATGTTTTCTTAAAGTATCACCTACACGTGGATCAGGCGTTTTGGTATCAAGGGCAAGCTTAAGTCCTCGTTTCATAGGACCGTGAGATTCATGATCGCTTTGGTGAGGTTTCCTATCGTTTTTCGTTACTCCTCAGCAATCTCATGTTCACAATTGTTTCATGTAACATTACTCAGAGGTTACAAGTATCATCTCTTCACGTTGTCTCTTAATCCATTCGAATCAGAACCGTGAGGATTTATCTTATACCGGAAGAGCCTGAATCTATCAAGACGTCAGGACATAGTCATGAGGAACAAGACGATCCTTTTCAATATTCTTTTGGAGGAATCTCCGACGGGAAGCCACTTGGGAGACCGAGGAGTCTATACGACTTCTTAATCCTCACTTTCTTCCATGATCTGGTAATGTCTCTCTTTAGCTGTACATGTTCTAATTCGAGGACGAATTATTCTTTTAAGAGGGGAAGAGTTGTAAAACCCGCATGAAAAATACCATGAAATTTAAAAATTTAATAAATAATAAAATCTTACACGTAAACGCATGAAATTAATATATCACGACAAGTATTATTCAAGAAATTTGAATAATTTTACGAAAAGAACGAATACGCGAGAATGCTAAATTTGTCACGAAAAATAAAAGTCATCTATCTTTCTTTTTGGGCCTAGCCGGCGCCCCACGCACCAAGAAAAACAAAGCCAATTTATTTAATAATGGCCCAAGCCCAAAGTCTCACTATATTATCTCCTTTAGGTATCAAATCATTTCAAAAAAATAAAAAAAATAAATAAGAAACCCTAGCTCTCTATAACTTTCGGCCGGCACCTCAAGGAAGAAACCAAGGAGAAATTTTGATCTTTGTTCGTGATTCTACTAGTCTCAGTCATTCTTGATTGATCCTTGATCAATCCCCGTAATTGGTATTTCGTAAAAAAAAAATTCTATTTCGTTCTCTTGAATACTTTCATGCATGAAAAATGATATCATGAAATAATAAAAGTATGAAATAATGACACAAGAATGAATGAATAATTATGATGTTTAATATATGTTAACACGTTGCGTGATAAATTAATCGAATGGGACAAGGTTTAGGTGTGTGTTCGAGTTGGCTTGTGGCCAAACTAAGCCAAGCCGAGACCCCTTGGGGCTCGGCACATGTTATTATTGAAGGTTTGGATCAAGCCGAGACCCTTAAGGGGGCTCGGCATATATGTAGGTTGCTTTTGAGGGTGTGTCGAACATGGGGTTTGAGTCGAAAGGTTTTGAAAATAAATACTATAAAAGGTTCGGCTATATGATTTGAGCCATAAGGCTCGGCTCAAATATTGGGTCAAAAGAGTGAGCCGAAAAAAAACCAAAGGGTTCGGCCTCCCCCCTAGCTTGATTAAACTTTAAATCGTGTTAACATGGTAAATTATTTTCGCGCGCATTTACTTAATTAAGGGAAAAGTCTAAATGTTTATAAAAATTATAAGTTGTTATCATGTGAATTAATTACCAAGAAAATTGAAGGATAAATGAAAACAACCAAGAAATCAGTAGACTAAAAATGATTTACACTTTTGACCATAACTTAAATTAATTAATTATTACCCTTAAAATTCATGAAATGACATTTATTTCCCATAACTATAATTAATTTTATGTATACCTAAAGTATAGAAAAATAACATGATTTTATCTTAAAATTCTTGATAGATATTATATTAACCAAGATAACATAAAATGTAAAACCTGCTAATTAATGGAAACTTCTATTTATAGAAACATGCTATTTATGGAAACTTACTATATATAAAAACCTGCTATTTTGTAAAAGAAAGTCCTAATTTTTTAGAAAGTCGTATTATGGAAAGTTTAATTATGGAAACCTTATTAAATCAGAGAAAAGTTATCATTTAAGGAAAGTTAATTAAGGGAAAGTCTATTTTTTGAAACTTAGCTATAATTTAGAAGCTGCTATTTTTGGAAGGTACCCAATATAACAAGAATACTAATCATGAAACATACATTCATTGAATATGGGTTAATCATGGAACGTACTAATCAAGAAATCATGCTAATTATAGAAAGTTACTAAAAATAGAAAGTTACTAAAAATAGAAAGTTACAAAAAATGGAAAGTAACCTTAATCATGAACAAGTAACTTATATATGTCCTTTAACATGTAGATCGCTATTTTTTAAAGCAGGAGAGCTTCCATCTTCTTATCCATCTCTTTTCCGTTACTTGCTGGACATTATGGTACGGATATTCCGTCCTTTCAGCAAGGACATTCTTTCTTTTCATGATTCATCATCAGAACTGCTATGCTTCCCCATTTTATGTCCTTTGCATAATCCTTTACATGTTGGATTCAAGACTTATTACTATAGCCCTAGCTAATATATACGCATGACCAATGATTAACAAGACTACCACCTAGTCATGGAGGTACCAGACCCTTGGACACATGAGGCACCTGTGTCACGACTCTTTTCGCGCTTGAGAGTGATTTCACGCGGCGTCCCTTTTCCATGTTTACCAATTAATATCATGTTTGGCCATTATTATTCAGGGGCGTAGGGTGCATCCTAGATTACATGTTTTACACGTTCATGGTGATTGTTGTGTGTGCTCTACACCCATCACATATGGAAGCTGATCCCCTCCACCCATATTATTATAAGAGTCACCCTCTATTACATGTTGAGGCAGCCCCTCTAGTTATATGCCATGTATTTTTTTTTTATTTTCCCCCACGACATTATTATTATGACATGTATGATTATATGAGCTCGTGGGCATTCCTTATTATTTATGTTTATACTATCCATGGTATCTCATGACATCTTTGACTTCACGTTACCATGTTTTACATGTTTATTTCCTATTCCTGCATGACGTATTCTCCAGGTTTCCTCATGACACTCATGATCTTTCCGCTGCTTTATAATTTTAATATACAGGATTTCATAACATATTACTTTACATTGTTATTATATCTGTTTCACTGACGTTATGCTCAGCCGTAATTTCTTTTTCTTTTCTTAATACGACAGGTATATAGAGGAGATATGGTCATGAGAGAGTGTGTGCTTAGGAAGTGACCTATTTAGCTTCCTTTCTTTATATCGCAGACATTTTGATGTGCTATACTATCTTGGACACATGTTTCGTCCTTTAGACTTCTTTTACGTTATTCATGTTGATCTCATAATTGGGAGCCGATGTTTGATTCCGGCTTTCCACCTTGTCCTATATTATCATTTATGACTTTATGCCTTTATTATGCTTTGATATGACACCATGATTATGACGTTTCGGCCTCCTTTCCGGAGTGGGTCGTTACATATTGCGGGGGTTAAAATTGGTCAAAGCCAAAAGAATTAGGATCATAGCAAGAATTTTGCTCGTGATAATAATCTTCATTCATTAGTTGACATTGGTAAGTTTCATGAGGACCCCTGCAATTTTCACAACAAAGAAATTGTTGTGGGTGAAAATTATCAAATTGGTCATAACCGGAATAATTAGAATCATAAAACGGATTATGTTCATAATAATTCAACGGTTGACATTGAAAAGCCTCATGCGGGCCCCCCGCAATTTTCACAACAAAGATATTGTTGTTGAAAATCATGAAGATCTTGCGGGAAATTAAAGTCTTGATTGTAACATGGTTCCGGATAGATAAACGGAACTTGAGGTGTACAATAGTGACCATAACGAGCATCGTTCCCGCAAAATCACAAGAATAAATAAGAGGTTGTGGAGGTGGGTTGAAAACGTTAGGCGATCACCAACAAAGTAAGTTTTTGAACTAAGGTAATGAATTGTCTTTTTCGGAAATAGCACTCGGATCAAAACTTGGCAAAGTTTGTGGGAGCTCATCAATGGTTTGATTGCATGGTTCCGGATTAGAGATAATCGGAGCTTTCGGTGGACAATTATAACCAATAAGAGCGCCATTCCAATAGACTTTACTAAGTGCATCGTTGACAAAAGATTCCATCTAACGAATCACCACACTCGTAACAACAATTGTGGTTAATTTGTGGAGGACTTTGCGAGGAATTTTCACCGGGGTCCTGTTTGACAACGAATGGCTCTTGAGGAGCATTAACAACGTTGGTATTGTCATCGGATGACTCGGAAGTGTTTAGAAGGTCTTGGTAAATTCCATTTTCATGACAAATTGTAAACCAAACTTCCTTTAATTTCTTCCGCCATAGAGCACATCCTTGACAAGATGGACCTTCAACCGGGTTTCCACACTTCACACAATCCTGAGGGGGTCGTTGAGACGAGTCGGGCGTTTTATTAGGATCACGAACGAACTTGTCTACGAGACCTCCTTTTGAACAACCACATGATTTATTGTACAACGCTCCACAAGTCGAACATTCTCTAATCGTGTAAAGAGGATTTAAACGATAATCGAGGGACGCCATAAGAATTAAAAATAGAGGGATAAGAAGAAGAATTTTAATGGCAACGAGGTTAAAGGAGATTATTTTTGGATTTTCAAGTTTTTTTTAGGAGAAACATATTTATAGAGACAAAATGAGACCGATTTTAACTTAAAACCGATAATCAACTTGCTATCACGGTAGCTCTCTAAAAGAAAAACGTACAAAGGAGCGGAGGAGCAGGAAAGCGCGAAGCTAAACTATTTTGCCTTTAAGTCCCTAATATCATGAACCGTTAATTACTCTATGGAGTGAGCGCGAATGTTGTGAATAGATCTATTTGGGCTGGACTCCCCGTTGGTATACCTAGTAATATCGGTAACCAATTACACATCATTAGAATATAACTGCGGGTGTTTTGGCAAAGGCACCCATTGGGGCTATAACGTATCAAACATATCCCAAGGTTTCGGATTCATAAGCGAATGACATTAATAATATTGTTTTATAACGGGTGTATAACAACGTAACCTAATATCAAATTTGCATTCAAATTATTTAACTCAAACCTATGAATATCACGCAACCTTTGTGTTGACTTTTTAGCATGTTTTATTTTAGGTAATTAAGCAACCTATGGCACGGAGTGGCGTGGACTTGAAGATGGCAAAACTGTTATCATTCAAATGTTATGTTTTAGATTTTGGCTTTCGTTTGTAAAAACTCTGATGAAATAATGAATGATAACTAAATTTTCAAAAACGACTCTTTTTGATTCGTTTTCTATGATTATGACTATTGTACATTGAAGTAATACCCCAGATTAGCTTCTGCTGCTATATGTAAAAATGGGGGTGTTACATTTGGATGCTTGAATAACAAAGGGATTTGATTTGGGTTTCTAAATTCTACAGGAAATTATGGAAATTTAAACTAAAGAAACCTTAAAACTACGGGAAAATCATAAAAAGGTACGAGAATTTAAACCTAAACTACGGGAAAGCATAAAAAAAGGCAATGGATGACTTAAAGTTCTACGGGAAGCATAAATAAGGCCTAAAAGGAAATCCTAAGACTACGGGAACATAATTATAAAGGAAATTAAAGTAAAAACACTAAAACGAGAACGGGATTTAAAACCCGTTCTTTAAAAAACCAAACTTTACAATTTAGACCCTACGGATGCAAATTTATTTTTCCTAGGTCCTACATGATAAAAGAAAATTAAATAAAAAGAATTATATTTTTGTGATTTTTATTTAATTTTTATGATTTAAAAACTGTTTTAAAAAGAAAAATTAATTAGAAATAGTAAATTAAATGGGACAAATCTGAAAAATTCATGGAAAATAGTTTAAAATGTTCTGATTCTATAAAAAATAAAAAAGGCTTACTAGCGTATTGGAATAAGCTGGTAATAAGCTAAATAGGGCTGGTGGGCTTATTGGGCTTAAACAACTAAAAAGAATTAATAAGGAAGCATATAACCAGATGGCCCTATCTGGTGCCGTGGTTAGTGTGTGAGTGTTGTGGGACGACTAGGTGCAAAGGGAGAGGTCATGGGTTCGACCCCCATGCATCTCTCTTTTTAGAAACATTTTTTTTACTTTTTCTTTTTGCAACTTTATAAAACAGGGAAAAATAACATTTAAAAAAAAAGCAATTTTTTTATAAGACTCAAAATAAGCTAGCAAAAAGCCAACAAAAAGCTGACAGAATTGGTTTTGAAAAACTAAGTATGAAAAGGGCTTAAATTTTGGCTTATTAAAACTTAAAAAGGACTTAAAAAAGAAAAATAAGCTGAAACATATAATAAGCTACTTCTAAGAAGTAATTGTGAACAATAAGCATAGATGAATAAATAGATAAGCACTTAAAAGCAATAAGCACTTATGCACTTTGAAAAACAAAACAGGCTAAACTGCTATGCTTTTTAAGTACCAATAAGCTAACAAAAAGGCAATAAGCTAAGATAAGCACTAGACTACACCTAATAAGCAAGGGTGAGCAAAAATAAGAAAAATAAAAAGGCTGATAAGCACAAAAAAGTCAATAAGCTAATTGGGCAATTTAAAAGGCAACACAGGCTAAACTACTACTTTAAAGCTAGAATTTAATGGGCTAGTAGATTTAGCTAAGGGCTTAAACTGAAATCCTAATAAGCTGATATTAGAAGCAACTAATAAAAACAAATAAGAAAAAGCATATCTTAAGAACTAACTAAGCAGACAAGGAACTAGAAAAAGGACAGTTTACATAATGCCTCAAGGCTTATGGGGATTTTGGCAGCCTATACTAGATTGTGCTCAGCCTAGAATAAAGCCCTACAAATATGCTCTAAAGGGAAACAAGGAGATGAAACATATTAGCTTAACCTATGAACTTTTGTAAACCAATTTCTTAACTTACATCCTAACTTTAAAACCTCTGATTTTTAGATTGAAAAGAAGACTTTTAAGACTTTCAAATTAGGCTTGACAGGACTTTGCTTTCTTGAAATGAAAATGACAAATGAAAAAAGTTTTTTAAAAAAAAAAAATTTTTTTTAAATAAAAAAACAAAAAAAAAATTACCTTTACCTACCTCGCATTCAAGGTCAACACAAGCATAACAAGGCCGCAAAAACCTTTTAAAAAGCTAAGTTTCATATGATCAGTTGAGGAAAAGTTACAACACTGTCTTGGAGAATTTTTGAACAAACATCTTACAAACATAAGATTTACATTACAAACATTTTTAAAACAGATTGGACACAACTCACACAACTTGTTAAACCGACTAGGACCCACAACAATTTGCAATCATTTTTGACCCACTTTGGCAGTTAAACCAAAAACCACCCCTTTTAAAAGGGTTTTAACAGCTTGTTAGACTTTAAAAAGGAATTTTAAGCTTAAATTTTGTATAACCAGATTCAGAATTAACACTCAGAAACATAAACAACATGGTTCAACAAGATTTTAAGAGACCACATAAGCTAGAACACAAGAACAATTTTTAGAGAATTTAAAAAGATAAATTTTTGTAATAAAACTTAAATTTTCATTTTAAAACAGTTAAAAGATTACAAGATTCAAAAGTTATAAATGACAGGAATTTTAAAGACAATTAAAAACAATGAAAATAAAAACTAAACTAAAAACTACTTCCTAGATGACTTTTCTTCATCTCTGTTTTCTCTTTTATATGCTGTGTGGTCTTTCTCTGCTTTGTGTTTGTTGTGTTTTTGTTCTGGAGGGGCGGGGGGGATAGTCTGAGGAAACCAAGCACCATACCTGCTTGAAATTTCTTGTCCTCAAGTTCTTGATCTTAAACCATTGCATTTCGGTCTTCTATTTCTCAACCATTAATAACTCTTTAAGATCGCCAAGGTGAAATTTGGTTGTATGTGGTGTGGGGTAAGATGTGGGAGTGGATGGTGCATGTGACATTTTTTGTCGTGGTTGCAGGGGGAGAAGACATTGTGAATATTAAAAATAAAAGAGAGCGGGAATGGGATTTGGTCTGTTTTGGTGATATGTAGGGTATGAGTTTGGGAAAAGCATATTAGTCCCTCATGGTGTATAATGTTTGTTGCAAGTGAAGTCTTGCGGTTTATAAAAGAAAGAAGTTTGTCGGTTGCAAAATAAAATATTTGTACGTCCCCCGATGTGTATTATGCTTATTGCAAGGCTAGTTCTTGGTCCCTTTGGGATAATAAAAAGGACTAAACATACGTTAGGCTGGGCTGTTAACCTTTTAAACAGTTAAGGTTTTTGGGCTATTGTTTGTATTTGGACGAGTAAAACTAAAGGTTATTTGGGCCATTTCCTTTGTATAAGTTTTATATAATTCCTTAATGGACTGACTCTGGCCCATTGATGGGTACGGGTTGGCCCTTTAAGTTTTTCTTCGTTTCCGGCTTCGGTCTTGACTTTGACTTTTTTCGAGTTGACTTTGGTTGACTTTGACTTTGACTTTTGACTATTGCTTTTCACGTATTCACTTCCGTGCTCGGTTTTATTGTTTTGGCTTGATTTTTGTCCTTTTCTTGGTATTTTAGCGGTTCGTTTTATTAGGAATTGGTATGTGTAATTAGCACATACCAAAATCCCCCATACTAAACTATCTGCGTGTCTCTCGCAATGGTATAGTAAAACACTTAAGAAAACTAAGACCCTCAATCCCACTCGACTAATAACCTCGAAAAGTGCTAAGTGTTCATCAAGGGGAATTAAGAATCAATAGCTTTCTGGAAAAGCCCCGTTTTGACCATTTTTAAATATTTACACTTATTCACATACATTATTTTTGTATTTTTCCTTTTTTTTTTTCTCTTTTCATCAACTATACTAACATGTGTGCTTCGTTATTTTATACTTTTAGGGCACTCATAGACACAGAAAACATTCAATCTAAAATGCCCCAAAAAGGATAAACTCATCATTCCCCATTTTTCACTTATTCCAAACCAAGCTTAAAACAAAATCACCGTTAAATATAAGTTAAGATGCTAACACTACTCATATTTGTAACTTGTGAACTTTTTACTCCCGATAATTATTATATATTAGGTGAATGTGCTTATTTCGAATTTCAACCATGGATCAACGTTTTGTAAAATTTCTATGCTTCACGTTCCACCCGAGAATAATGAGTTTGAAGGCGAGATCAACCCATGTAGCGACTTTCGTATCGGCACATCCCAACCTTGCGGCTAAGTGACCAGGCTTTTGACACCCCACATAGACTAGTATCGGGACTCACGGACCTTCGGTTTCAAAAACTCTTAGGCTTCCCGTATATACATAGCTTATGTAGAAAAACTTAAAATGAAATAGCCTTAGTTAAAAAGCATATTTAAATTTAAGAAAAAGAGATTTTCCCTATATTTATTAAATCACATTTACTACACTTAGTACAATTATTCATTCTTAAGGAAATCCTCGACCTTTTAGAAGGCAGCAACATCGGTTGTGAGCCGGCAAGATGCAACAAACTTTTATCAGTCTCGGATAATTACTATGTGCCTTATTTGGAAGACTGCAACATCGATTGTGAGCCGGCAAGATGCAGTAAACTTTTATTAGCCCACACTTTATAATTATTTCACATTTTTTTTCATTTTTTATATTACCAAGATATAGAGAAAATTTCTTTTTAGAAAATTTAAGTATAAATTTGAACTAAAATTATTGATATCATCCATACTTCAAAAATTGTTGATTTAAGTTTAGTTTTCGAAAAGAGCACGTATTATTAGTTTGGTTAGGAGCTTATGGGAGAAAAAGCCACAAATTACACACATGAGCTTGTAAGATTTCCAAATAATCCTTGTTTAGCATCCAACTCATAATTAACTCTATCATTTTTTGTTCTTTGCGAAGATCCGCGAATGCTTAATCTAAAAGTTAAGGAACAAGCTAGAGCTCAACATGCTCGACCGAGTCAAAATTTATTCTTATTCTACCCAGCATGAAAGTCGAACATTGTGACAAAACACTTATTTTGTTTTTGATTTTTTTAAATTTGTTTTTCATTTTTTTGGTATTTTGGTGATAAAAACGGGATTACGTGAAACACACGGGTGGATGCACAATCAAATCGTAGATCCCCCATACTAGAACAAAACATTGTCCTCAATGTTTTAAGAAGGGTTTCTACGTAAATCCTAAGCCGTTTATTAAGTATGCTTAAAGATAAACGCTAGTCGATAAGATTTGGATATTGGATTCCCAAAATGAAGCTGAGGATGTGAAGCTTGAGTGATCGAAGGACAAAACTACAAGCACGAGAGGCTTCAAAAATCCGGGCAATCCTGGACATACATAACAATAAACAAAGCACGGATAATGGAAGAGGCGTG
>BQNB010025527.1:5740-59543 GCA_026074375.1 Tanacetum coccineum | reverse complement strand
GACTCACGGACCTTAGGTTTCAAAAACTCTCAGGTTTTTCGTATATACATAGCTTATAAAATATAATAGCCAAAGTTCAAAAGCATATTAACCATTATTGCAATTTGTGACCCTCGACTTTTTAGAAGGCTGCAACATCGGTTGTGAGCTGGCAAGATGCAGCAAACTTTTATCAGTCTCGGATAATTATTCTTACTATGGGTTTTCTTTAGAAGGCTGTAACATCGGTTGTGAGCCGGCAAGATACAGCAAACTTTTATCAACCCACAGCTTATTATATTTTTACATTTTTCATTATTTTTTTTTTATATATTGGGAAAACGTCTTTTTGAAAAATTCAAGTATAAATTTGAACTAAGTCTAAAGTTTTTGCTATATACTACATAAAAATTATTGATTTAAGTTTAATTTCCAAAAGTAGCACGTATATTAATCAGGTTAGAATCTTATGAGAGAAAAAGCGACAAATTACACACATGAGCTCTTAAGATTTCCAAATAATCCTTGTTTAAAAGTTAAGGAACAAGCTAGAGCTCAACACGCTCGATCGAGTCAAAATTTATTCTTATTCTACCCAGCAGGAAAGTCAAAATTTGTGACAAAACACTTATTTTATTTTTGAAAATTTTTAAATTTTTTCATTTTTTTTTTTTGAAATTGAAATTTTGGTGGTAAAAACGGGATTACGTGATAACAACGGCTGCAGGCAAAAATCAAATCGAAGATCCCCCCCATACTAGAATGAAACATTGTCCTCAATGTTTTACGAAGGGTTTCTACGTAAATCCTAAGCCGTTTATGAAGTATGCTTAAAGATAAACGTTAGTCGATAAGATTAGGATATCGGGATTCCCAAAATGAAGCTGAGGATTGTGAAGCTCTTGTGATCGAAGGACAAATAGCACGAGAGGCTTCAAAAATCCGGGACATCCTGGACAATACAGCACAAAACACAACACACGGAAAAGGAAAGAGGCAAGCCTCCTCACAACAACTAAACACATATTAGCAAATAGAAAGAAGATAGAATGGATAAGCATGGGGTGCCTCCCACGAAGCGCCTTGTTTTTGTTAACCGAGTCACAAGCTCGACTCGACCCCGAATTCATTGGTCCATGGGGGAGCAAGTGGAAGATAAAATCTTCATCGGACTTTCATTCAAGTGGTTTGGATAAACATTGAATTTCATGAAAGTTCCACTCCGATGAGATACATCCGGCATAAAAGAATGATAAATGGAGATGCCGGGGTCAAAAATGGTATCTTCATTCCCACAGGAGAGAAGATATGGAGGAGCAACTGGATACGTGAGAAATGGAAGAAAGATCCATACAATATAAGCGAAGAGAGGTTCACTTAAAAGTATGAACTCCGGTGGAGATATGATGTGAGCGAGTTCATCGGCGAACTCCTCATGATGAAAATCACTCCTATCGGCAGGAGGAAATGGATTGATCGAAAGATCAAAGATGAACGAATCATATTGAGAAAAATTAGAATGAGTAGTGGTACTGGCACTACTAATTTCTTCCAAATCAAAGCAGAAAGATTCAGTTAAAGAATTATCAAAGGTGTTAGTCTCCTCCAAGAAAAGGTTAAGAGATGTGGAGGAAGACTTGGTCACAATATCGGAAGATGGAGTGGGATTATCTTTTAATGCTTCGATGTTAGCAATAAAAAGATTGACATTCAACAATTTTTCACGAAGTATATCGTCTTTGATTGTTAGAAGAATATCAGTATCAATCCCTTCAACTTCCGGGATAACAATATCTACCACCTCTAAGCTGACGATCTCATCAAACCCTAAATACTAAAAATTTAGAAAATAAATGCTATATTAAATTAAAAATCAAAATTATTTTAATTTAACTTTATTTGAAATTAAAGAAAAACTAGAAAACTAAAAACGGAGGTCGTTTGAGTAAAACGAAAAGAAACGGGTAAACGCAACCCGATTAAAACGGGGTGTCTAAAACTGAAAATTTAGAAAATAAAGCCTATACTAAATTTTATATTTTTCCTAGATACTAAAATGACAAAAAAAGAAACAATTTTACAAAAAGAAAATATTTTTTTATTTAATTTTTGGATTTTTTATGAAGTTTTTAAGATTAAAACTAATTAAAACTAAGAAAAATAGAAAAAGACAAAAATAAAAGTTATAAAAATTTCTGGAAATAATGAAATTAAATAGAAAAAGTTAATCAAATTAAAAAATATAAAAATGCCCAAATTTTACTGTTTATCACATTAAGTAATTAAACTAATTATTTTAAACCTAATTTATATAATTAAATTAATTAAACTAACTTAAAGCTAATGTTGTTAAAAACTAAAGGACTAACAGTGAAAGGGAACAAGGACAAACGGGGTAACAGGCTAATAACCACAGGGACTAACAATGTTAACTAGAAAAGAGAAGTTACACAATGGTCCTGAGTGGACCCCGTATTACAAGGAGGGTCCAAAGTGACTTATTAGCCAAAAAGCTAAGAAGGCAAAGGTTGTGGAGGGGACCTTAGGAGAACATTTTTCATTAAAGGATTATAAGCTGTAGTGGGACTTAAATAAAGCTAAAAATGAGAGCTTTTGGTGACAGAAAAGTTTTAAGCTTATGAGCTTTATTTGCTTTTTCTTGAAGGTTCCGATGCTCAAAATAGCTCGAATACTAGATGAATAAGCTACTAGACCTAAGGGTACCTAATATAAGGCTTAGGTCACTTTAATAAGCCTATAAATAAGCTATATATGCATATAAGCTATGTTTGACAAGTTTTAAATGAGAACTGAAAAATGGAGGACTTTAAGCACTAAATAAGCTATCTAAATGAACTAACTAAGGCAAATAGCTGCTAAACTAGAAGGCCTAACTAATAGCTATGGTTTTGTTAAAAGCCTCAAAAGATACTATAGCTTAAGGTAAATAGCTAGAAATGTCGGGGTTAGATTGGTGCTCAGCACGGGAGGTTCAACAGTGGGTGAAGGGCTTTTTGAGACTTATGCAATAAGCTCTTAAGAGCTTATTTTGAAAAACTAATCAAAAAAGATTTAGATGACATATTAATGATCTTATTTTCAAAATTTGAGCTAATAAGGCACACTTAAACCTGCTGATATTTGAGCTTAAAATGGAGGGTTCTAAAAAATTGCAAAGCCCAAACTTTTGACTTATACTTGGTCTTACCAAAGGGACAGAACAAGGCTTGGTATATTGGCTAGAATCAACACCAAAGAGCACAAACTCAATGTGCTTAAGCTGCTTATGCAGCTTGAGCACTTAAGCTCAAGTTGGCTTATTAGCTTTTTGACAGAAAATCAAAAGACATTTAAAAACTTATTTTAAAACTAAAAATTGGTAATTAAATGGCTTAATTAAACCTACACACTCAGCCAAAGTGGCTGAGTGACCTTTGACCATGCAAAACCATATGGACCATTTTGGGTCAAAACCCAAACACCCCCTTATTTATAAAAAACGATTTTTTTACTGATTTTTAGTTAAGGGAAGGGGTAACAATGTGAATTTTTAATATTTAAGTAATGTTTTAGCATTTTAACACACTCTTACATAAGATAAACAGGTTTAAAGAGTTAATAGGAAGCTTTAAATTTTTAGCAAATGCAATATTTCAAAGAAAACTCTTAACTTTTATTAAACTGAAAGTATTACAATATAAACTTTAAATAAGCTGAATATAACACTTTTAAAGCAATCTTAATTTAATTTTACACTAGAAAAGTAAAAACTAGATAAAAAAGGTTTTGTGAGTTTCTTCGGCTTGGTTTGGTTTATATAGCAGTCCAAAGGACTTGGGATGAGTTTGTTGTGAGTGCACAATGCTTCCCAAGCAATCCTAGCCCTCCTTTTTGCCTTCTCATGATCTCACCATTCATGGGGGTGCTCGGGATGTGTGTTTTGACAGGGAAAGGGGTTATAAGGGCAGGTTAAGGTGGGAATGGGTGAAGGTGAGCTGGTGGTGTACTGGAGAGGTGGTTTTGGCCAAAAACCGTGGGAAAATGGGGTGGTATGGTTTTGGCGGGAGTGGTTATGGCAGGGGTGGGTTGCAGGGTTTAAACGGGAAGTATGGGGAAGAGGCAAGAATGCCCCCCCATCTTTCCTTCTCTTTTCATTTTGTTTTAAGCCGATTTTCAGTTATAACAAGGTTTAGAAAGTGACGGCTTTAGTCCTTGTGGTTTTATAACAAAAGAAATAAAGAAGGTTTTGGTTAATTACAAAAATGGTCCCTGCTGTTTATAAAGAGTATAAGTTTATGGTTTTGGCAGTTTTAGTACCTTTCTTTTATTTTTCCATTTTTCTTTATAAAACACTTTTAAAAATGACAATTTAGCCCCTAAAGTTTTATAAAAAAGATTAATGGGCCTTATTTGGGCTTGGGTTTTGTGTTTGGGCTATTGGGCCCATTGGGCTTGTATTGGGCCCAATTGAGTTTGGGTTTGGGCCCAATAAGGTTTAGGCTTATGTTATTGGGCTTTTTAAGGCCCAATAAGGTACAGGTTTGGTTATTGGGCTTTTTCAAGCCCAATAAGGTTATGAAGTGGATTTTGTGTGTACAATGGCTGAGATTGGCTGTAACTGGGCTAGGATTGGGCCTTCAAAGTCTTCACAGTCTTTGTCAATTGCACACAAATGGGCTGTTGTGATTGATTGAGGGCCCATTTGGTCTTCACAGTCTTCATAATTATACTATTGGGCTTTCCCGGCCCATCAGATGGGTAAAGATTGCATCCAACAGTATTCTTCAGTTCCGGCTCCGGTTTGACTGCTGATTCTTTAGTATTGACTCTGACTTTGACATTTTTGGACTTTGGCCTTGATTTTGCACAGTCTTTTCCATTCCATGCTCAGTTTTGTCATTTTGCCTTGGTTTTCTGTCTTTTTGTTGATATCCACTTCCTGCACAATACAAATGCAAAACAAACATATATTTGGCAGTTTTTGTCTGTTTTTGGTCATTTAAGCTCGTTTTTGGAGGTAAAAGATATGTGTAATTAAGCACTTATCATTTCTCTTTGTAGATCAAAGAATTTTCGATGGCTTGATCACGCAGTTCACTTAATTCATTGAGTTGAACTTTGCGTTGATCACCCGCGGTTTTGAGATCAAAGTTTGCATGCTTAAGGGCCCAGTAAGCTTTGTGCTCCAACTCAATCGGCAGATGACATGCCTTTCCATATACAAGCTTGTACGGAGTGCACCCGATGGGTGTTTTGTACGCTGTACGGAAGGCCCAGAGAGCGTCATCCAGTTTGTCCGACCAAGAGGCACAATTTTCGCCCACTGTCCTTTCAAGAATTCTTTTTAAACCACGATTCGATACCTCAACCTGCCCACTTGTCTGTGGGTGATACGCGGTGGAGAGACGATGAGTGACTCCATATTTAAGCATGACCTTTGCAAACTGGTCATTGCAAAAATATGTTCCACGATCACTGATGATGGCACGAGGGGCACCGAATCTGGCAAAGAGAGATTTAAGAAATTTGCAAACTACTCGGGCGTCGTTGGTGGGGAGCGCTTTTGCTTCAACCCATTTCGACAGGTAATCGACAGCCACAAGTATGTATTTGTTTCCTTTTGATGATGGGAATGGTCCCATGAAGTCTATGCCCCAAACGTCAAAGATTTCACATACTTGGATGGAATTTTGAGGCATCTCATCCCTTTGTGAAATTTTTCCTTGTCGTTGGCACGAGTCGCAATTTTTAACCAACTCGTGTGCATCTTTATAAATTGTAGGCCAAAAGAATCCGGCATCAAAGACCTTTTTGGCGGTGAGATTTGCACCGTGATGTCCCCCGGTGGGTCCATTGTGGCAAGCTTCGAGTATGTCGAGAGCTTCTTTGCCGTACACACACCACCGGATCACTTGATCCGCACAGATTTTAAACAAGAAGGGGTCATCCCAAAAGTAGTGTTTGACATCTTTGAAAAACTTGTTTTTCTGCTGGGATGACATTCCCTTGACAATGAAATTCCCCGCATGGTAGTTTGCGAAATCTGCAAACCATAGGGTACTGTCATCACGAAGAACAACTGATCCAAGAGTTTCGAGAAGAAATGTTTTCGTGATTTCCTTGTTCTCGATTTTATCTTGATGAGGGTTCTCAAGTCTGGAAAGATGATCGGCGGCCAGATTCTCTGCTCCTTTTTTGTCTTGGATGATAACATCGAATTCTTGGAGCAAAAGGATCCACCACATCAGTCTTGGTTTAGCATCCTTTTTAGCGAAGATATACTTTATAGCAGAATGGTCGGTATACACTATGCTCTTGGACAAAACGAGATATGACCGGAACTTCTCAAAAGCGTACACTACGGCAAGCAATTCTTTTTCGGTCGTAGTGTAGTGTGCTTGAGCTTCGGTCATGGTTTTGCTGGCATAGTGAATTGGTTGGAAATGCTTGTTTTTTCGTTGCCCTAGGACTGCCCTAATTGCAAAGTCACTTGCATCACACATGAGTTCGAAGGGCAAGTCCCAGTCGGGAGCAATCAAAATTGAAGCCTCGATCAATTTTCTTTTAAGTGTATTAAAGGATTCGATACACTCTTTTGAGAAGAAAAATGGAGTCTCTTTTTCAAGCAGGTGAGTCATTGGGCGGGCTATTTTTGAAAAGTCTTGTATGAAACGTCGGTAAAAACCGGCATGCCCAAGAAAACTACGGACACCTTTCACAGTAGTCGGGTGAGGGAGCTTGGCGATAACGTCAACTTTAGCTCGGTCGACCTTAATTCTCGACTTGGAGATTTTGTGCCCAAGAACAATGCCTTCCTTCACCATAAAATGGCTTTTCTCCCAGTTTAGGACCAAATTGGTGTCTTCACACCGTTTTAACTCACACCACATTTTAACATTTTATTTCCAAATGGGATAGGCATGTAGAGAAGGAATCCCCGAAGACTGAAAAGTCATCCATAAACACTTCCATTGTCTTTCATCAGTCTTGGTAGATTGCCATCATAAATGTGAACGTGCCAGGTGCATTGACTAGCCTAAAAGGCATGCGGCGATAGGTAATAACGTTCCGTATCTGTGGAAGGTGGAACTGTGTCTTTTCTTGGGTCCTTCGGGTTAGTGGGATTCTGAAAATTACCCGGAATCCATGAGGGAAACAATAGTATTGATTTCCCACGAGTCTTTCGAGCATTTGATCTATGAAGGGCAATGGAAAGTGGTCCTTTCGGGTAGCTTCATTCAACTTTCTATAGTCAATGCATACTCTTCACCCTGTGACCAATCGAGTCGGTATTAGATCATTTTCATCATTTTTAACGACGGTCATGCCACCCTTCTTCGATACACAGTGCACCGGGCTTACCTATGAAGTGTTAGAGATCGGATAAATTAATCCGGTGTCAAGAAGTTTTTCAACCTCTTTTTTGATGACGTCGTGGATTTTCGGATTTACTCGCCTTTGATGCTGAACTGTCGGTTCATAGTCCTCTTCCATGAGAATTTTATGGGTACAAAACTCTGGGTCAATACCCTTAATATCTGAAAGTTTCCAAGCGATGGCTCGCTTGTGGGACTTTAGAACTTCGATCAGAGCGGCCTTTTCCTCATTCTTTAAATCTTTCGTAATTATGACGGGCAACTTGTTGTTGCCTTCCAAAAATGCATATTCTAAATGAGGTAGCAAGTCCTTGAGTTCAACCTCGGGAGGCTCATTAACTAAAGATTTTTCATTGTTTGTTTCACAAATTTTAAGATCTTTTTGAATTTCTAGCAAATAGCTTCCTTGATTGGGAGGGGGTGGTGATGGATCACTATTAAGAATTGCTTCGAGGAGAAGAATATCCCCATCAGGGTCATAATACGTTGGATCAACTTCCGGTGAAGTTGGATCATCCTCTATAGCAAGAAAAGAGTCGGCTTCCTCAAAAAGGAGAAAATCACTGTCCCCGAATGGAGTTAAAGTCAGAGAAGAAGTAGAAACGATTGGATCATAGTAAGGAGTGGGATTGCCACTCGAGATCACATTAGAGAAACAAGACTTCTTGATGGAGTATTCTTCACATTGCCATATCATTGACGTCGATTTCGGTTTCTGTCGTCATATGATTGTAATTAGGCCGTGTATCTCGGAAGTTTGGTCCAGATTATATGTGATGGCCTCTCTGCCACACGAAGGTGTTATTTCACCTTCGTACACATCTTCAATGCATGAACTGGTCTTTAAGATCACCTGACGAGAATTAAAGTTCTCGGGGGTCTGGTTCAAATCTAGACACGAATTGGCTGGAAACTGGAACTTTCCCACCGTTACATAGACGTCTTCGGTGATACCGATCGGTTCAGAGATCAAACGGTCCGCTAGCTCTAGCGTCATGCAAGTCGGGGTTAGTCGGGAAGCGTGAGATGTTTCCATATGGGACTGATTTGGCATAAAGATTAATGCTTGCGCCGAGATCGGCCAAGGCGTTGCATGTATATTAAATACCGGTAAATTCACATGAATAAGAAATTGGTCTGGGTCTACAAAGTTTTTTTGGTAAACTTTTTGAGGTGACCGCCGAGCAATTCTGTTCATGAAGTCTAGCCATTTCACTCAACTTTTCTTTGTTTCCGATTAAAGCTTTTAGAGTCGAGGCGAATTTTGGCATAAGCATCAAAGCATCCGTAAAGCTAATTTCGAAACTCAAATCTCTAAAGATTTTGTAGAATTTCTCAATTTGGTCGTTAGCTTTTTCACGGCGCCTTTCATCATTTCTTCTTGAAGGAAATGGAATTGATGTTTTTTGGTTAGGCATCAGAGCACTAACGGGAGCAATTACGGGCTCGGAGATTGATTCATGATGGACAACAGGGACAACCGGAGGTTGGACGTCTTCGGTGCTTTCGTTATTAGTAGGAGGCATCGTGTCCTTTGTGACCTCGGTCTCACGTTCCACTACTTTAGGAGAAGAAGTAGTAGGAATCGTGGGTCCTTTGTAAGCAACGCCACTTCGGGTGGTAATACCTTTCAAATCCTCCTTCGGGTTAGTAACGGTGTTACTCGGGAGAGATCCCGTACCCGAAGATGAAGCGGTATTGGCATTCACGAATTTGGAAAGCATGTCCGTTAAATTGGTCATTTGATTTTGCAAGTTTTGATTTTGGTCTTGCATGTTTCTCATAACCGCATCATTGGCTTTGACGTAGCTTTCAAAATCGGTTTTTGTCACACCTTGTGTTTGAGGAGCCGGAGCTTGGTAAGGTGGAGCTTGGTAAACCGGAGGTTGATTTACCTGAGGTCGATAAATTTGTCCTTAGTTAACCGGGGGTTGGTAGGTTGATCCTTGATTGTAATTAGTCCCCTAATTTTGGTTGTAATGGTTTTGATTATTCCCTTGATTGTTTTGAACGGGAGGAAAACCAGGAGGTCGAATTTGATTTGAAATCGGGGCTCGATAACCGGTATTTCCTGGGTTGTAGTTAGCTGCGGCGGCTTGAGAGACGTACTCTTGAATATTGTCACGATAGACGTTGCCATTGGTGGCGGGACAATTTCGGTACAAATGAGCACCACCACAAGTAACACAACTTTCCTCGACCGCTTTCACGGGAGTGGGAGCTTGGGATTTTTTATCAAGAAGTAAAGCTTTCACCATATCTTTCAATTCAGCAACATCGGAAGAAATACCGGGGGTAGAAGTGCTCAAACTCACTTTTGAAACAACCGGTTTGTTACGTGAATTACGAACTTTGGATTTGCTTTCAAAAGATTCATTAGGCAATTCACGAGGCATTTTATCCAAAAAAGTTACCATCCCCGCGGGGAATTAACGAATCTTGAACATTAGTGTTTTATAGGCATTGTAGAATGTATAGAGTTGATGCAATTATGAAAATCCATGATGTGGACATGCCCGAAGAAGATCGTTGAATCGGTCACATGCCTCATAAAACGTCTCATCAAATCTTTGTTGGAATCTCGTGATTTCATTTAGAAGATATGTTGTTTTAGAAGGAGGGAAAAATTTGTTGATGAATTTAGAAACAAGATCATCCCATGTTAGAATCGATCGAGGGGGTTCTTTCTCAAGCCAAATCCGGGCGGCCCCCTAGAGGGAAAATGGGAAAAGCATAAGCTTTACCGACGTACTCGGGACGTTCGGGAACTTAATGTAGAGTAGATCTTGTTGAAATACCGGATGTGAGCTGTGGGTCTTCTTTGTCATGTCCAAAGAATTGCTTGTTTTGAACGAGGGTAAGCAAACCGTGCTTAAGCTCAAAGTTGTCCGCGGTGATCTCGGGCACAACGATGGCATCCTCGTAACCCTCAGTGGGTGCTTCGAGCAATTGAGCCATAGTACGATTATCGTCCATCGTAACTACGGGAGGAGTTGGATTTTTAATAGGTTCTTCAAGATTAAATGGTTCAGTTCAACAACAGGTGGTGGGGCCTGGTGTTGTTGATGATGAAGATTACGAGATTGGGAACGAGTGTGCATACACTAAAAAAAAAGAAAATTTACACTAATTTTTTTGTTCTTTTTGGTTTATCAAAAGTAAATTCACAGTTTATTTTAATAACGGATAACGAAAAAGACAACTTAAACCTAATAATCGACAAGCTTCTCGGTAACTCTTCGAAAAGAAAAACGCACAAAGGAGCGGAGGAATAGGAAAGCGCGAAGCTATTAAAAACCTTTTTCCTTTAGGGTCGTAGTTCCTAGGAACAACCCGCCTTATACCCCTCTTAGAGTTTGTTTATCTTTTAAAAGGTGAACCGTACCTCGCAAGTGACACAAAAGGCAAGTTTTTAAATCTTTTGTTCGAGTTGGGAACCAACAAGTTCACCGGAAGTTATTATGATAATACCTCAATTGAGAATATTATATTTTGGTATTTTTACCAATTTGTGAATTTTATTTATAATTAAAGACAATGTTTTTATCTTTTTTTTAGATTAAAAAGTAAATATTCACAAACTTCAAGCACAAATAATCAAACTTCGAAACGACAAACGCTTTCACTCCTCCCCGGCAGCGGCGCCAAAAATTGATTATTAGATTTATTCACCCTTTTTTAAATATATAAATATAAATATATAAAAAGGATCAAAATCCACAAAATCAATGAAACCGGAAGTAGATAGAATATTCCCTGGTCGTTTATCCCAACGAAGAGCGAATTGGAAAGTCGAGAGTTGGTTTGAATAACAATGCTTGAATGGAAAAGATTTTGGGTTTGATTTTCTAAATCTACGGGAAAAATAAAGCAATCTACACTAAAAACGAGAAAATTACACAAATTATACTAAAAACAAAAACGGGAAGCTAAAACGACACACTAAAAACCTTAATTTTTCAAAAACTATCCTAAACTGATTTTTTTCCTTTTAATGGACTTAAATTGACTAAAAGGGAAGTTTAAAGAAAACTAGAACGAAAACGGAGCTAAATCGAGCTAGAAAGTACGAAAAACGAGCACGGGAACGAATCTCGCTCTTTAAAAAATGAAATTTTGCAAAAATGACCTTATCAAAGTTTTTCTATTTTTCCTAAGTGTAATATGACAAAAGAAAATTTTCTAAAAAAGAAAAATACTTTTTTTGATTTTTATTTAATTTTTAATAATTAAAAAACAGATTTAAAGAAAATAAATGATAAAAAATAATAAACGATTATAAAAAATTCTGAAAAATTTAGAGAAACTCAATTAAACTATAAAGATCCTAAGAAAAATTTGAAACTGAAAATTTAGCTTAAAAATAAGCTGTTATTAAACAATTAAGGGCTGGAGGCTTAATGGGCTTAAGTTGGCTTAAGTATTTAATAAAGCTAACTCATACCGGATGAGCTATTGTAGCACAACGGTATGAGTTTGTGAGAGTGGGTAGCTTTGAAAGGGGGAGGTCCAGGGTTCGAATCCTGGCCTCTCTCTTTTTGTAATGCTACAGTAATTTTTTTTTAATTTTCTTTTTGCACACACGTATTAAGCACTTGAGAATAAGCAATTTATCTAACTATGTCTCTTTTTAAAAACCAACAAATAAGCTGAAATAAGTATAAACAAACAGATAGATTTCTTATATTAACAAGAGGAGCAAAATACTTATCATTTTTGGTTGTTGGGAAATAGTTTGTAAAAGACTTAATACTGGTAGTATAACAGTTAAGTCTGGTAGTATTAGTTAGTTCTGGCAGTACTAAGTTAATACTGGCAGTACTAAGTTAAGTCTGACAGTACTAAAGTTAGTACTGGTAGAATAGCAGTACTATAGTTAGTACTGGTCGTATTTAGTTAAGTCTGTTTATATAACAGAATAGTAATAGTTATCTTAGAGATATCTTAGGAGATATCTTAGGAAAGGATATGCATTATTCTTTCACACGTTTGTAAAGCCCATTAGGGTTTTCCTTGGTGTAAATAGAAGCATTGAAGCTTAATAGAAATCAATAGCAAATTTAGTATCATTGTTCTTCTTAATTCTTGTGTTAAGATTCCGCATTAACACTTGATATTCATAGTCAGTGTCTCTCACATAGTTGATTTGGATTTATTCAAGTTAACTATTGTCTTATAAAGGCTATATAGATCCAAGACCAAGGACCTACAAGTGGTATCAGAGCCAATAGAGAGACTCTGAATAAGAATAATCACAAGAACACAAAACACCCCTACAATCTAATAAAAATGTCCTCAACCTGCTAATGATGAATTCTCTGACGAACATCTCATGGATGATGATGAATCAACCATGAAGATGCATTTAGACATTGGTGCTTGCACCTAAACAACAACAACAAAGTGATTCCCTCAAATATCTGCTATCACAAATATCAAACTCCCAAATCTGAAGAAGGAGGAGTTATGATGATGGCTAATAGTAGATGGAGCTATACCTCTTGAGTACATTGACAATGATGATGGAAGGTAGTCAGAAATGAAACACTAAGAAGAGAATTTCAACTGGAAAGGATGGTATTGTTCGAATACTTTCACCAGTAACTGCTGCAGAAATTCAAGCTGTTAAAAAGGAAAGGAAGGCTAAGAATATCTTGCCGATGGCCATTCCTAAGGAGCATATGAGAAGATTTCATAGATTGGATGATGCAAAAGAGATCTGGGAAGCCATCAAAACTAGGTTTGGTGGTAATGTAGAAGCAATCTGAACTAGGTTCTGTAGTAATGAAATTCAAAAGAAAATGCAGAAGGTGTTTTCAAACAACAGTTTGATGCTTTTTCAAATATCCAATTCAGAAGCGGTTAGAAAAGGGGATATGACAGGATTCCAATAATCTCCTTTCTCTGGTTAGAAGCTCATGGTGATGAACATATCAACTGAGGATGCAGATTCATATAGTTTCTCAGATCTTTGCCCCCAGAATAGGTCTAATTGGCAATGACTATGAGAACTAATAACCAGAGGTGACACTTTTTATTTATTGGATTGATTTGTTACAATAACATTCAGAGTTTTTGAGCAAGAAATCCAAGGTGCCTCAAAAAACTTCTTCAAGTGCTAAAAGTTGCTTTATGTTTCACAAAGAAAAAGCTGCACTGAATAAGGTTAAGTCTGGTTTTACCTGGTGTCTTACAGTACTTGCACTCCTTCTACTTCTTCACTATTATCACTGAATAAGGAAGTTTTGTTGGTTTTGATAATGAAGTTATTTATTCCTCTTTGCCAAACAATAGAGGGACTGCGGCTTGTTCATGAACGATCTGGAACAATTATGATTTAGGCATTGAAGAGATGGACTCATAAAAAAAACACAATAAAAAAAAAAAAAAAAAAAAAAAAAAAAAAAAAACAAAATAAAAAAAAAAAAAAAATAAAAAAAAAAACAATAAAAAAAAAAAAAAAAATAAAAACAAAATTGGCAGATACAATGATTGTTATTCGAATGAAGAAGTTTTATAAGGAAAAGGGAGTAGAGTTTACGTCTTATTTTTTGTGGGATGGAAAAAACACCTATTGGGCTTTGGACAAAAGAAGCCTTGAAGCATCAGATTGTCCAAATATGGTCATTTTTCCAGGGGAATGTACAGCAAATGGGGCACAAATGATGGAAAGAAGAAGAGAGCCTCCATTTTATCAACATAAGAATGCTGGGAGAAAGAGAAGAATCAGATGGGCGTGCTGACTAAGGATTGATGGGATTGTTAATTGGGGAGAACTTACAGAGTTGAAGGAGCAATTTCATACACTTATGGCTATAGCTCAAGTATGAGGTTTTCTTTGTGTTCTAAAACTTGCATTGATTCATACAATACCCTTAAATACACCTGTGTGATGAACAAATGAATCAGATTTGGTGATCACGAAGCACAAATACTTGCCTATAAGTCAAGCTTCGTTTAAGAAACTAGGAAGCTCATAACTTTGTTATTTCAAAAACAGCAACTTTGTTTCTGCTAAATGAAAAGCTTACATTCAACGCTAATGAAATATATGAAAAAGATGAAAAGCTTAAAGGATATAGGAGAATAGGAATGAAAGCTGTAAAAGAAAAGGAACAATTGCAGAAAATATTAGATTCATGGAAAGATTCTTCCAAGAATCTTTGGAGATTAATTAATTCTGGCATGAGCTCAAATAGTAAAGTTGGCTTAGGGTTTGAGATACAATCAAACAATGAGGTTCTAAGTTATGAGGAAGAAATGAATTTTTCTGTGTTTAATTGTTCAAAAGAGGATACAGTTAGAAAACCTTTATACAGTAGATTTACAAAGACTAATGATTTTAAAGGTGTTCCACATCCCTTAAGTGGAGATTATACTCCTACACCAGTAAATATTCTACTTGTCAATCTAATGACAGTGAAGGATCTATTGGAACTTCCTCAGAACATTCTGTTGATCCTGAATCTGAGATTTCAAGTGTACCTCTAGAAGTGTATGTGTCTACACCTATAACATTAAATGAAAAAGGTGTGTCTGATCCAAAATCAAAAGAAGTTGAACCTAGTTGTGTTTCACACATAAAAAATCCTTGCAACAAATCAAACGTCAAGACCACCTAAGTTATATAGGGAAGAATTAGAATGCTATGATGGAAAGAGAACTAAGGGAAGGTTACTCTTTCACAAAGAAGAAATGTTTTGTTTGTGGTAGTCTAAGTCATTTGATTAAAGATTGTGACTATTATGAAAAGAAAATGGCTAGAGAGGCTGAGGTTAAGAAACAAAGGGTTGTTAATTCTGGTAATGGAGTGGCAAAACCAGTATGGACCAATGCAAACAGGGTTAATCATGCTAATAAACTTGTTCCTAGATCAGTACAAATTAATGCTGGTAGACCAAACATTAATACTGTTAGGCCCAATATTAATACTGGTAGGACAAATATTAATCCTGTTAGACCTAGAGTTAATACTGGTAGTTCTAATGTTAATACTGTTAGATCTAGACAGCCAGTACCTACCAAGACCTCAAACTGTTTTAGTCCTAAAAGACCACAGGTGAATCAATTTAATAAAAGAGGGCATTTTTCAAAATCATATTCATAGTAAGGAAGCCCCTTTGCAATAACTACAGCCAAATGTTCTTTTTACATGCTGTAAAGGGAAATGTGGGATCTGCTTGGTGAAGACCTCAGCAGGTTATAATTGGAGGAACTCTAATCCAAACTCCAATTGTGACAGTGGACCAACTTTTATTAGAACTGTGAATGCTAAAGGTCCACAAGGCAGACCCAAGCCTGAAAAGGCCTGGGTCCCTAAGAGAAACTAATTTTCTCTTTTTCATGTGCAGGATCATCCACTGAAGAACATGGTAGATAGAGGTATATTTGATAGTGGATGCTCAGGGCACATGACAGGTAACAAGGATCAACTAGAGGATTTTGAAGAATTTAATGCGGGATTATGTACTTTGGAAAGGGTAGCAATGGCTAAATCTTGGTAAAAGGAAAAATTAAGAGTTGGTAATTTAGATTTTGAAATGTGTCTTTTGTAACGAATTAGGGCATTTTAACCTTTTTCAATTATCCACAAATATGTATAAGCAGAATATGTTTCTTTTTACTAACTTAACGTCTTTTTGTGTATTCTGGACTTTAAGATGCTGATGAAAATCAGATATTTTAATGGTCCCTAGACATTACATATGTATAGTTTTGACAATGAAGACCACCTACTCCTGCAAAGGTTTATGCTGTTTGATTGCTATGCCACATCTGTTTAATCTATATTATGGCACAGAAGGTTAGGCTCATATCCAATTTATAAATTCTAAAAAATAACTTGTGAAGGGGAACCTTGTAGAGGTCTACCTTCCAAGGTTTTCAAAAATGACCAACTTGTGTTGCTTTACCATTAAGGTAAACAACCAAAGGGAATCCTGCATGGCCAAATTAGAAAGATTAATCACTGACCATTCCACCTTGCATTTGGATCTTTTTGGTCCTACCTTCAGGAAAATTCATTAATCAATGCTAGTTTTGCCTTGTAATTACTGATGATTTACCAAGATTTAGTTGGGTATTCTTTTGGGCATAGAAGGATGAAACTAGAGGCATTTCTTCAGAATCTTCATTAGGCAGATTGAAAACCAACTTAGTCATAGGTAAAAATCATTAGATCAGATATTGGCATGAATTTAAGGAATAGAGATATGCTTGTAATTTTATGGGAACCAAATCGGAATAAAACAAGGATAGCATTGCCAGGAAGCAACAATAGAATGGAGTTGCTGAAAGAATGAACAGGACCCTAATTGAGGCTGCTAGAACTATGCTAGCAGATTCACTCTTACCAACTACTTTTTGGGCAGAAGCAGTTAGTATTGCTTGCTACATTTTTAATAGGGTAAGAGTGATTAAACCTCAAAACAAAACTCCTTAAGATGAGGATGTAGAGCTTATTGTTGTGCCTTCTGTGTTCAAAGAATACTGAACGAAAAAAGTTTAAATCTAGGACATTTCTCACAAAATTCAAAGAAAGAGGAGATCTTGATAGAACCTCAACAAGAGAAGAAGGTTTCCTCTACTAACACTTCAGAAGATAATCCTAAGATTATAGCTTTTAGAAGAGAGTTGGAAGAAATTGCCCTAAAACATTTAGGGACAGTATCTGAAAACAACTCTACCAGTACTCCTTCAGTTAATACTGGTAATGAGTCAGTTAATACTGGTAGGCTTGATTCTGATGATTCACCTATGCCAGAGCTCGACATCTTTCACAAGTCTGAGACATGAATTTTTTATGAAGCATCTTATGATGAAGATGGTGTGATAACTGACTTCAACAGCTTACCAACAGAAATCGAAGTCAGTCCTACTCCTACTCTTAGGATTCACAATATTCACCCGAAAAGTTAAATACTTGGTGATCCTAAGTCAACTGTGCAAACTAGAAGCAAAGTGCAGCAAAAATCAGGAACCTAAAAAGCAGGAGGAACCTAAAAAGATTACAAAGATCAACAGCATTGTTTATTTGCCTGCTTTCTATCTCAGGAGGAACCTAAAAAGATTGCTAAAGCTCTACAAGATGACAGTTGGGTTCAAGCCATGCAAGAGGACTTGTTACAATTCAAGCTGCAACAAGTATGGGTTCTTGTAGATCTACCTCACGGAATGAAGGTCATTGGTACAAAATGGGTCTACAGAAATAAAAGAGATGAAAGAGGAGTAGTTGTGAGAAATAAGGCAAGATTGGAGGCCCAAGGGTACACGCAGGAAGAAGGTATTGACTATGATGAGGTTTTTGCCCCTGTGGCAAGAATAGAAGCTATCAGGTTATTTTTAGCCTTTGCCTTATTTATGGGGTTCATAGTATACCAAAATAGGAAGTAAAAGTGCCCTTTTGTATATGGCCTATAGATGAAAGAGGTTTATGTATACAAACCTCCTAGCTTTGGTGATCCTGTCAACCACTAAGAAGTTTACTCAAGGTAGTCAAAGCTTTTTTGTATGGACTGCATCAACGCTCATAGGGCTTGGTTTGCTATCTATCAAATTCTTATTGATAGCATGGATACAAGGAGGGGTACAATTGACAAGACTTTATTTATTAAAAGGGACAAGAAGGATATCATGCTGGTTCAAGTGTATGTTGATGATATCATTTTTGGATCTACCAAAAAGTCTTGGTGTGATGAGTTTGAAGCCTTGATGAAAAGCAGATTTCAGATGAGTTCTATGGGAGAACTCACATTTTTCTTAGGATTACAAGTCAAAATCTAAATAGGAGGAAATCTTCATTCTTAAGAAAGTAGGTAGCTGAGATACTAAAAATTTGATCTTGTAAATGTGAAAACTGCAATAACCCCCATGGAGACCAAAGTGGCATTGACAAAAGATGAGGAAGCTGTTGATGTGGATGTGCACTTATACAGATCCATGATAGGTTCTCTCATGTATTTAACTGCCTCTAGGCCTGATATAATGTATGCAGTATGTGTTTGTTCTCGTTTTCAGGTCACTCCCAAGACTTCACATCTCAATGCTGTGAAGAGAATCTTTAAGTACTTTAAGCGGCAAACCACATTTGGGCTTCATGGTATCTAGAGAGTCACCTATTTGATCTCAGAAGCCAATTCTCTGACGACAGTGAATTATGGGTGATCCAATGATAGGAAATCCACAACAGGGTTTGGTTGTCAATTTCCTTGACAAGACTCTATCTCTTGGCAATGCTCAGTAACAGACATAGTGGGCTCTTCTACAAATCGAAGTTGCATATCTAGCTGCTGCTAATTGATTGTGTGACAGTATTGTGGGTTAAAAATCAACTACTGGACTAAGGTTTCATTTCATGGAATACAAAATCCCACATTGATAATGATAAGCACAATCTGCATTGTGGAAAGAACAGTGTATCATTCCAAGACAAAGCACATTGAAATACGCCACCATTTTATAAGAGATTGTTATGAGAAGAAGCTCATTAGTGTGGAGAAAATTCACACAGACTTAAATGTAGCAGCAAGAGAAGAATCAGATGGGATTGCTGACAATGGTATTGTCAATTGGGGAGAACATACTGAAGATGAAGAGACAAATCATGCACTCATGGCTATCAGCTCCAGTATCATGTGCAGGATCATCCACTAAAGAACATGGTAGATAGAGGTATATTTGATAGTGGATGCTCAGGGCACATGACAGGTTACAAGGATCAACTGGAGGATTTTGAAGAATTCAATGAGGGATCTGTTACCTTTGGAGATAGCAAAGGCTACATATCTGGTAAAAGAAAAAATAAGAGTTGGAAATTTAGATTTTGACAGTGTGTCTTTTGTAAAAGAATTAGGGCATTTTAACCTTTTCTCTATATTACAAATATGTGATAAGCAACACAAGGTTCTTTTTATTGAAACTGAATGCCTTGTTGTGTCTTCTGACTTTAAGATGCCTGATGAAAATCAGATACTTTTAAAGGTCCCTAGACATCACAATATGTACAGTTTTGACATGAAGACACCTTCTCCTGCAAAAGGTTTTGCCTATTTGATTGCTAAAGCTACATCTGATGAATCTAAATTGTGGCATAGAAGGTTAGGTCATATCAATTTTAAAAATCTAAACAAACTTGTGAAGGGAAACCTTGTAAGAGGTCTACCTTCCAAGGTTTTAAAAAATGACCATACATCTCGTACCTAAACCCAGTAACTTTTTAGTTCAAGTCATTACCTTTTATTACTACTTTCGATTCATGGCTCAATTAAAGTACTGCGACAAACACAATCAAGTGGGGTTCTTGCGCAAGCCTGACGAAAGTGCAGGGTTTGCAGAGATAGTGGATTTTCTACGAGGTTCCAACCTCAGGTATGCTTTATCTACTAATCCAACTATCTATGATTCCCTAGTCAAACAGTTTTGGCAGACTGCTACTGCCAACACTATTGTTGATGGGACTCTAGAGTTACATGCAACTATTGATACCACTGAGTATACAATCACTGAGGCATCTATTAGAGATAAGCTTCACTTAGCAGATGCTTCAGGGATTACAATGTTGCCAAATAATGAGATTTTTGAAGGGATGGGGCAAATGGGGTATCCTACTGACGGATCTTTCACCTTTTGGAAAAGCTTTTTCACACCCCAATGGAGATTTTTAGTCCACCATCTTTTGCATTGTATAAGCTCTAAAAGTGGTGGATGGGATCAATTTGGTAGCAATATTGCTACTGCTTTGATTTATCTTTCCACTAGCAGAGTTTATAATTTTTCAAAACTAATTTTTGATGGAATGGTGGCAAACTTAAATAGCAAGACAAAGTTTTTGATGTATCCTTATTTTTTGCAACTAATTTTGGACATTCAAACGGAAAACAAGCACCCTTATCTAGCTGTGACCCTAACCAAAAAGATTTTTAGGAATATGAAAAGAGGTTTTAGAAGGGTACCAAGACCTTTGTTGTCTGCTATGCTGCTTGTTACTAATCCAAATGCAGGTCAAGAACATACTGATGTGGCTCAATCTCAACTATCCTCATCTACTATTCCAGTACCATCTACATCCTTACCACCAGTATAATCTCCACCACCTATACCTACTCCTATCCCTGCACCTATACCTACACCTATCCCTGAAATTGACCCTGAACCTATGGAGCATACTTTTGAGGAACCATCTCCTGCACACCAACACTTCTCACCCCCACAAGAGCATGTCCAAGGACATATGACTTTGGATGATTTGCTTCAAGTAGTTCCTCAATTGATGACAAGAGTTGATGGTTTGGAAAAGGATCTCAAGCAAACCAAGCTGACAATGGGGAGTGCTATTGTGAAGTTGGTCAAGAAGGTGAAGAAGCTGGAAGGTATTTTGAAGAGGAAAAATGTGGTCTTCTCAGACTCTGAAGAGGAAGAACCTGAGGATCAGGGGAGGAAAAGTCAAGATGATCCTCTAGTTTCTTTGGTACAAGGGCTGGTTACTCCTTCTAAGACTACTGTCAATGCTTCAGGGGAGGAACAAGTTGAAGACATAAGCCCTAATACACTAGAAGCAGCTAAAACTCTCTCCAGGGTTGCCTCTCAAAAGCCAAAGTCCATAGATAAGGGAAGGAGATATAAGAGAAGGAAAGAGACTAAGGGAAAGAAGGTTGTCACTAGCTTGGATTTTCAAGAAGAAGTTAATACTGATGCTGAAGGAGTTAATACTGCTGAAGGGGTTAATACTGGCAGTATTAAAGTTAGTACTGTTAGTGGGCAAGTTAGTACTGACAGTATTAACAAGTCCATTCCTTCACCTGATAAAGGCCAAAGAGAAGGAAAAGCTCCTATGATCATTGAAGAAGCTCCTAAGAAGACTAAGGAACAAATTCTACAGGAGGAAGCTAGTCTTGCTGAAGCTATCAGATTGGATACTTTGGAGAAAGAAGAAGAGGCTAAACAAGTACACTTGGATTCTCTCTTAGCACAAAGAATTGCAGAAGAAGAAGAATTAAATGAGCAACAAAAGAAAAGAAGAGCTCAAGTTCAATTTGAAGCTCAGCATTACACAGATGAAGATTGGGATCTTATTAGAGCAAAGATTGAAGCTAATGCAGAGTTGTCAAAGAGTGTGCTAGGAAGTGACTTACAAGGAGAAGACTTTGCAAAGAAGATGGTTGATCTAGTAAATCAAAGGAAGAAACATTTTGCAGAAGAAAGAGCAAGAGCCAAAAGAAATAAGCCCATGACCCAATCACAGCTGAGAACCTATATGATGAACTACTTAAAGAATCAGGGGACATGGAAGCTATCTCAGCTGAAGAATTTGAGTTTTGAAGAAGTAAAAGAAGAATTTGATAAGCTGGTGAAGCAGGTTGAATCTTTTGCACCAATAAACTTTGAAGCTACTAAAGATAGTCTGAAAAGATTTGGTGAAGAGCTCCAAACAAAGACTTCAAAAAGACTAAAGAGTGATGAAGCAAAAGATGATGAGTCTACCAAGAAGACTAGAAAGAGGAGGAAACAGATAGCTAGGAAAGGATTACATTCTGACAAGACTTATGAGGATGAATCTAAAGCTAGTAAAGATGCTGATCCTATTTCAGGTACTAATATTCCTTATTCATCATGTTCCTGTGGCTATAAAACAACCAAGTATAGCTACTTATAAGATCTTCAAGCAAGGAGAGAAATGTGTGTACCAAATTGTTAGGGAAGATGGAACTGATATAGTGTACATAAATTTTGGAGCTATGCTGAAGGATATAACTAGGGATGATCTTACTAAAAATTATATAGGATTGTTTTGAATAGATTGGTATGAATGGACCAAGGATGGAGCTTGAGAAGACATTTTGGGAATATTTAAAGAATATGTTTGAGCCACCCCTTAGTACATATCCTATTTGGAGTTTATTAGGTCAACAAAGGATCATAAGTTGGAGATACTATGATACCTACAGAGTACACTACTTGAACTTGGAGTCAATGGATATATATATATATGCTAATTGAAAGAAAATATCCTTTATCTGCTGAGGTATGCAAAGCTATGCTAGATAAGAAACTTCAAGGAGGAAAACCAGATGAGGATTGCTACAAAATGTTGAAAATGATGGAAAAGCAAGCTGGCATTAGGAAGTAGTGAAGGTTGATGAGTTAGAAATCTAGGATGGAGATGAGAAGAATAACACTTAGTGGAGGTGCTATGCACTAACACAACAAATGGTTATCCCAGTACACCATGTCTCAACAGACTAGGACTGGCTGTCCAGGAGCCAACGGCTTCTTGGTAATGGATTCTCAAATCCGTTAATGGCTGACAATTTGCCAAAAATTATATGGTTATCAACTCACCATATCTGGTTAGTAAAGAGTTGGCTAGCCCACAAGTTTATGGATTGTGGTAAAGGCTATGGAAAAACCATAACTAGTCCATAAGATTATGGCTTATGGTAAAGACAAATTGCAAATCCATATTAGATGGTTGACACTTTACCAAAAAGTAGATGGTACATCAACTCACCAAGTTTCATGTACAAAGAGTTGATATGGTAATCAATCCACCATGGAATTTACCTTTTCTAGGTGCCAAAGGATTGACTAGCCCTGAGCAAACGGCTACAGGTAAAGGCATATCAAATCCGTTTATGGCTGTATGGTTTGCAAAAATACTATATGGTATTCTAACTCACAATGTTCATGTACTAGAGTTGAATGGTGGTCAGTTGACGATGGTCATGCCTCCTTTCTGGTGGCCAAAGGACTGACTACTCCAGAGTAAATGGCTAACTGGTAAAGAGACATCAAATCCATTTAAAGTTTCAATGATTCACCTCTCACAGGAGTTAACACACCTGGAAGTGATGAGAATAGTCTGAAACCATATGATTTGATGTACATATAGTCAATGTTGCTGATATGAAGGGTTGCTGAAAAGCTTTGAAGAATAGTTGCTGCAAAGATCAAAAAGAGATGATTTGAAGAATTGCAGATCAAGAATAATTCGAAGAGTTTTATTTACAACATCCTCAGGAAGCTCAAATTGAAGACATTTGAAGAAACTTGAAGTTCACAAGTGAAGATCAAGTTAGGGGAGGATTGTTAGGAAATAGATTGTAAAAGACTTAATACTGGTAGTATAACAGTTAAGTCTGGTAGTATTAGTTAGTTCTGGCAGTACTAAGTTAATACTGGCAGTACTAAGTTAGTCTGTCCAGTACTTTAAAGTTAGTATTGGTGTCGAGTAGCAGTACTTTGAATTTTTAAGTTAGTAACTGGTCGTATTTAGTTAAATCTGTTTTAGTTAAGTCTGTTTATGTAACATAATAGTAATACTTATCTTAGAGATATCTTAGGAAAGGATATGCATTATCCTTTCATATCCTTTCACACGTTTGTAAAGCCCATTAGGGTTTCCTTGGAGTATAAAAGGAACCCTATGGCACAATGTTTAGTACGAGATTGAAATAGTATTCTAATAGATATCAATAGAAATATACGAAGTTAGTTTACAATTGTTCTTCTTAGTACTTGTGTTAAGTTCCCGCATTAACACATAGTATTCATAGAAATTATCTCTCACATAATTGATTTGGATTTATTCAAGTTAGCTTTTGTCTTATAAAGGCTAATCAGATCCAAAACCTAGCACCTACATACTTGCATATGATTTATGTGATGCTTGATGTGTACACAAAATGAATGAATTATTCTGTAGGAGTAAAGTAGCACTTACGCTGATGTTTCAGAAGTTGAAGTTTCATTCTATAGAGCAGAACAATCATATCTATTTGTCTAAGTGGTTTGTACTTTGTATGGACTAATGCTAACGGTTGGGTAGGACTTGGTATGATTTTAAGGTGTCGTATTGTCATTTTCTGATGGCAAAATGAAGTATCTGTGCGAAAGTAGTTTGATATGATTGTGGAGGCTTAAAGGGTTCTGGAATAGCTACAAACCTTATCATCACAAATTTGTGAGGTTGCAAGTTCTTAGCTAGATATGATGCTTAAAGGGAGTTATTGATTTTGCACCTGATTATGATGCCTAAAGGTAGTAACATATTTATTGTTCTTAAAGAAGTCAAGTTCTTAAGGAAGTCAACTCTGATTATCTTTTAAAAACAGTAGAAAGTGGTTGCTGAAAACCAGTTGGCCCGCTGTTATTTTTTAACCCGCTTTTAACATATAGAGCAGCAAAGGGGTGTTTGTTTTCTGCATTTTTTGCCTTCAATCAGCAGCAAAACTGCATATAAAGGGGTGTTTGTTTTGCTACTATGATTCACACTCACATAAATAGGAGCAAACGGTGATATAGCATCAAGGGGTGTTTGTTTTTCGGGTTATTTTTGGACTGCAAATAAGCAGCAAAGCTGTAAAAATTACCAGCAATGTTGCATAAATTGCTGCAAACATAGACAATAAAAAAAACCAGGAAACGCACGAAACTTTATGCAAAACGCTCATACACTGTCTGATATTTAAAAAAAAGTAAAAAGTGGGATCTGCATTTTGACAAGATATGATGCTTAAAGGTAGTATTCAGTTATAGCAAATATCTGAGGTATGGTAGCAAGAAAAAAACTGGCAGGCCTTTATAAGTCCAAACACGCTAGCGATGGATTGAAGGGGTAATAGACGACTCAAAGTCGTGCATATAGGCAAACAAACACGTCAGAAATAAGGTTTCTCAAGACGAAGATGTGGGCGTTCATTTTAACGACGTCTACTTAGTTGCTTTAGTTTTTCCCGAGTCTTTATCAACTATGATGTTTGTTATGCGTATATAAAACATTACTTATCTAATTGGTAAAATCCATTTGTTTGACAGTGAATTGCATCTAATGTCTTAATGATATGCTGATAAACATAAGTTGATTTGTTATTTTGTAGGTGACGCCTAATCTTTATGGAAATTTGGTGGCAAATACTGCTGCTGCTATTGCTGGGGCCACTGGTGTCATGCCTGGAGGTTTGTGTGCCTTCTAAACTTATTATGAATCAATCTAAAGAACTAAACAGCTAAAGATACAGAATATAGATGAGATACAGAATATTGCGCTAGTAAAACAAGCCGGAAGGGAATGAGCTTATGAAATATTAATCTGAAATCAAAAGCTCATAAGCCGGAAAGTAAACTTGAAACAAAACGTATTCAGATTGAGCATGCCAGAAGGAGAGATAAGCAGCTTATTAAATAAGCACCTATAGGATAGGGCTGGTTTTTCCCCTTCTTATTTTTCAACAAGATAAGCGCGTACTCTCAGCCTTAGCTGTATTTTATACTTGATGCGTGAGCATTTACATATTATATGTGGTATGTGTTTGTCTTTCTATTCCGTATGCTTGTTATCGTATTCAGTCATTTTCGTCACAGTCTGTTGCTATTTAGTCTTTTGCGGGGCAGGTTGTTATTTTGGTAAGTAATGAGCATCATTAGATAAGGTGCATTTTTTACTCATCATGATAGGAGTTTAACCCAGATATCAGGTTTGCGTTATAAAGATAAAAGATACACAAAAAAACAAGGGAAAAATTCAAAGTATCCTTGAAATAGTTTAACAGTACAAACAACCAGGCCAGATTTCATTCAAAAAAGAAGGGACACATTAACTCCATCAAAAAAAGTTAAAGTTCCTTTCTTTTTGAAAGTTTTTTTATTGTGTTTTGCTAAATCAAAACACTATCTCTTGCATTACGTGTCATTAAATGTGATTATCTGATGACTTTTTTAGCGTACTTACATTCCAAAAATGTCGGCCAAGGCTACGCTGATGACTCTTCTCCAAAATGTTTGGTGATTTCCAAAAACATACTCCTGTTGCATCACATGTCGGTCATGAAAATTTGTGACAAAGTTGTTCTGTGTTCTTTGTGAGTGAATTGATGTCGAGAAACGAAAATGGGCAATGAAAATAATTCGCCTTCGAGGTTAGCCGCAATTCCTTTGCTAATGTATTCTATTTACTTTCAAAGTGTGCATTGAAATATGGATTTATTATTATTAAATTTCCTTTTTTTTCGAAAATCCATCCCATATTGATTCACTTCTTCTACTATGCTGGACAAAAAGAAAACAACTTGAAACCCAAACAAGAATAAATATTCACATTCCTGGAACATGATCGCAATCTGGTCATAGACGTGGAAAAAAAAGCGTATTATAGATACTGATTTAGGAACTCATCATATTCACACTGAAATCGCTGAAGCTGGCACTGGTCACTGGCTACAAGGTTAGTTCATTGCATATGCAAGTTCAATATGGGTCATTTCGTATGCAAGTCTATTTTATGGCTAGAAGTTTAGTTCATTCTGTGTGCTGCAACATATGGCGAGTTGCTGAGTCCTTAAGTTTTTTTTACTGTATTTCTACTTTTTCTTTCAGGAGGCATTGGATCACTATAGCTTGGTTTATGGCAGAGATATCTTTGATTACAGCAAATATTCAAGAGATGATTGGATATTTGGACTGGTGCCTTGAGTACATGGATTGGTAAGATTTATATTTCCATTTCGGCTTTTATGATGACGACCAACCGACGACACGACATCCATTATGGATGGTCTAATTACATCGATGAATATTCAAAAAGATAGTAGAATGTTTGAAAACAATAACTATTCTAAAAAAATGAAAATTTCATAAACACTATATAAGAAACTCATCGGTTTATGATCAGGTTTCTTTATAATTTTAGAATCGATATTTCTTACAATACAGATTTAATTGGGCCACTCGCGAATACCGCGGGTCTATGTCTAGTACATATATATATGTATATATGTATATATGTATTTATGTTTATATGTCTATATACGTATATATGTATATTTTCTTATATACATTTATATTTACATTATATATATATATATATATATATAATGTATATATAATGTATATATGTATATATACATATATATGTATAATACTTATTTACATTATAATTCATATTACAAATAACATATAATATATGTAATAGGATATAGACCCGCGGGTTTCGCGTGTGGCAATTAAAATCTGTATTGTAAGAAATATCGATTCTAAAATTAAAAGAAACTGTTCATAAACGATATGAGTTTTTATATAGTGTTTATGATGAAATTTTTCGCATTTTTTTAGAAAGTTATTTGTTTTCAAAATTTCTACTTTCTTTTTGAAATATTTCATCGATGTAATTAGACCATCCTTAATGGATGTGTGTCTCAGGTTGGTCGTCATCATAAAAGCCGAAATGGAAATATAAATCTTACCAATCCATGTACTCAAGGCACCAGTCAAATATCAATCTCTCTTGAATATTTGGCTTGTAATCAAAGATATCTCTGCCATAAACCAAGCTATAGTGATCCAATGCCTCCTGAAAGAAAAAGTAGAAATACAGTAAAAAAAACTTAAGGACTCAGCAACTCGCCATATGTTGCAGCACACAGAATGAACTAAACTTCTAGCCATAAAATAGACTTGCATACGAAATGACCCATATTGAACTTGCATATGCAATGAACTAACCTTGTAGCCAGTGACCAGTGCCAGCTTCAGCGATTGTCAGGGTGTTATGTGAGTTCTATATCAGTATCTATATCGCTTTTTTTTTCCACGTCTATGACCAGATTGCGATCATGTTCCAGGAATGTGAATATTTATTCTTGTTTGGGTTTCAAGTTGTTTTCTTTTTTGTCCAGCATAGTAGGAAGAAGTTGAATCTATATGGGATGGATTTTTCGAAAAAAAAGGAAATTTATTATATAAAATCCATATTTCAAATGCACACTTTGAAGTAATCGATACCATTAGCAAAGGATGCTGCTAACCTCGGAGGCGAATATTTTCATGGCCCATATTTCTGTTCTCGACATCATTCACCAACAAAGAACCAACAGAACAACTTTGTCACAAATTTTCATGACCGACATGTGATGCAACAGGAGTATGTTTTTGGAAATCACCAAACATTTTGGAGAAGAGTCATCAGCGTATTCGCCTTGGGCCGGACATTTCTGGAATTGTAGTACGCTAAATAAGTCATAGAAAATCACATTTAATGACACGTAATGCAAGAAGTTGTGTTTTGATTTAGCAATGCACAATAAAAAACTTTCAAAAAGAAAGGAACTTTAACTTTTTTTGATGGAGTTAATGTGTCTTCTTTTTGAATGAAATCTGGGACTGGTTGTTTGTAGCTGTTAACTTTTTCAAGGATACGTTTGGAATTTTCCCTGTTTTGTGTATCTTTTATCTTTAGTAAAGCAAACTGATTTCTGGGATAAACTCCTATCATGAGTGAGTAAAAATGCAACTTATCTTAATGATGCTCAATACATACCAGAAATAACAACCTGCCCCGCAAAAGACTTTAATAGCACAGACCGTGACGAAAATCACTAGAATATGATAACAAGCATACGGAATAGACATACACATACCACATATAACACGTAAATGCACACGCATCAGGTATGTAACAAAGCAAAGGCTTGCGAGCGCACTTATCTCGTTGAAAATAAGCGGGGGAAAAACCACGACCTATTCTATAAGGTGCTTATTTATTATCTCCTTCTGTATCAATCCGAATACGTGTTTGTTTAAGCTTACTTTTCGGCTTATGAGCTTATTTGATTTCGGATTATATTTCATAAGCTCATTTCTTTCCGGCTTGTTTTATAGTGCATATTCTGTATCTTCAGCTATATTCTGTATCTTTAGCTGTTTAGTTCTTTAGATTGATTCATAATAAGTTTAGAAGGCACACAAACCTCAGGCATGGACATCCAGTTGATGGCCCCCATGCAATAGCATTAGCAGCAGTATTTGCCACAAAATTTCATAAAAGATTAGCGTCACCTACATAATAAACAATAACTTAAGTTTATCAGCATATCATTAAGACTTTAGATGCAATTCATGTCAAACAAATGGATTTTCCCAATAGATAAGTTATGGTTTTATATACGCATAACAAACTATATAGTTGATAAAGACCTCGGGAAAAAAACTAAAGCAACTAAGTAGACGGGTGTTTAAACAATGCGACGCCCATCCTGGTCTTGAGACCTTAGTTTCTTGACGTGTTTGTTGCCAATATGCAATGAGGCTTGAGTAGTCTAATACCCCTTCAATCATTGCTAGCGTGTTTGGCTAAAAGGACTGCCAGTTTTTTTCTTGCAACCATACCTCAGATATTTGCTATATAATCGAATACTACCTTTAAGCATCATATCTTGTCAAAATGCAGATCCCACTTTTTACTTTTTTTTAAATATCAGACAGTGTATGAGCGTTTTGCATAAAGTTTCGTGCGTTTCCTGGTTTTTTTTATTGTCTATGTTTGCAGCAATTTATGCAACATTGCTGGTAATTTTTACAGCTTTGCTGCTTATTTGCAGTCCAAAAATAACCCGAAAAAAAAAACAAAACCCCTTGATGTATATCACGTTATGTCTATTTATGTGAGTGTTGAATATAGTGTACAAACAAACCACCCCTTTATATGCAGTTTTGCTGCTGATTGAAGCAAAAAATGCAGAATAAAAACACCCTTGATGTCTATATGTTAAAAGCGGGTTAAAAAATAACAGCGGGCCAACTGGTTTTCAGCAACCACTTTCTACTGTTTTTAAAAGATAATCAGAGTTGACTTCCTTAAGAACTTGACTTCTTTAAGAACAATAAATATGTTACTACCTTTAGGCATCATATCTAGGTGCAAGTCAATACTACCTTTAAGCATCATATCTAGCTAAGAACTTGCAACCTCACAAATTTGTGATGATAAGGTTTGTAGCTATTCCAGAACCCTTTAAGCCTCCACAATCATATCAAACTACTTTCACACAGATTTACTTCATTTTGCCATAGAATATGACCTTACGACACCTTAAAATAATACCAAGTCCTACCCAACCGTAGCATTAGTTCATACACAGTACACAACCACTAGACAAAATCGATATGATTGTTCTGTCTATAGAATGAAACTTTCAACTTTGAAACATCAGGAGTAAGTGCTCTTTACTCCTACAGAATCATTCATTCATTTTGTGTTCACATTCAAGCATCACATTACATCTTATGCAAGTATGTAGGTGCTAGTTTGGATCTGTTTAGCCTTATTAAGACAAAAGCTAATTGAATAAATCCAAATCAATTTTGTGAGAGATAATTTTCTGAGAATACGATGTGTTAATGCGGTGAACTTAAACACGTATAAGAAGAACAATTGTAAACTAACTTCGTATATTGCTATTGATATCTATTAGAATACTATTTCAATCTCATACTAAACATTGTGCCATAGGGTTCCTTTTATACCCCAAGGAAACCCTAATGGGCTTTATACAAGTAGTGATGGATTTGAAAGGATATATGCATATCCTTTCCTAAGGTATCTTAAGATAAGTATTACTATTATGTTTCATTAATACAGACTTACACTATAACAGATTTAACTAAATTACGACAGTATAAACTATAGTACTTGTCTACTCTACAATTACTAACACTTTTGTAATGCAAGACTTATACTTAGTACTGCCAGTTATTAATTAGTACTGCAGAACTACTAATACTTCCAGACTTAACTGTTATACTACCGAAATTAAGTCTTTACAATCTATTATTTCCTAACATCATCCCCTTAACTTGTCTTCACTTGTGAACTTCAAGTTTCTTCATAATGTCTTCAATTTGAACTTCCTGAGGATGTTGTAAATAAAAATCTTCGACTTATTCTTGATTCTGCAATTCTTCAAATCATCTCTTTTTGATCTTTGCAGAGGAACTATTCTTCAAAGCTTCTTCAGCAATCCTTCATATCAGCAACATTGACTATTTGTACATCAAATTCATTTGGTTTCAGAATTATTCTCATCACTTTCCAGGGTGTGTTAAACTCCTGTGAGGGTGAATCATTAAAACTTTTAATGATTTGATGTCTCTTTACAGTTAGCCATTTACTTTGAGTTAGTCGTCCTCTTGGGCCCCATCGAAAGGTGATGTCCATCGTCATTGACAAACAATTTCAGAACTCTTAGTCCATGAAACATTGGTGAGTTGAATTAACATATAGTTTTTGGCAAACCATTACCGCATATAACACGATTAGATATGCCTTTACTCCTGTAGCGTTTGTCAGGGCTAGTCAATCCTTTGGCACCTAGAAAAGGTAAATTCCATGGTGGATTGATTACCATATCAACTCTTTGTACATGAAACTTGGTGAGTTGATGTACCATCCACTTTTTGGTAAAGTGTCAACCATCTAATATGGATTTGCAATTTGTCTTTACACAAGCCATTAATCTTATGGATTAGTTATGTTTTTCCATATGCCTTTTCCGCAATATCCATTAAACTTTGTGGGAGCTACGCCAAACTCTTTTACTAACCATGATATGGTGAGTTGATAAACCATACAATTTTTGGCAAATTGTCACCCATTAACGGATTTGAGACGTCCTTTACCAAGAGCGTTTTTGCTCCGGGGACTAAGCCAGTCTTATGGTCTGTTAGACATGGTGTACTGATAAACCATTTGTTGTGTTAGTGCATAGCACCTCCACCAAGTGTTATTCTTCTCATCTCCATCCTAGATTTCTAACTCATCAACCTTCACTACTTCCTAATACCAGCTTGCTTTTCCATCATTTTCAACATTTTGTAGCAATCCTCATCTGGTTTTCCTTGAAGAGGTTTCTATCTAGCATAGCTTTGACACTACCTCACGCAGCATAAAGGATATTTTACTATTCAATTAGCATAGATATATTATATCCTTTGACTCCAAGTTCAAGTAGGTGTCCTCTGTTTGTTATCATTGTATCTCCAAATTATGATCCTTTGTTGACCTAAATAAACTTTCAAATATGGATATGTACTAAAGGGTGGCTACAACATATCTTTAAATATTCCAAAATGTCTTCTAAGCTCTCTCTGGTCCATTTCATACCATATCTATTCATAACCATCCTTATAAATTTAGTAAGATCATCCTAGTTATCATCCTTCAGATAGCTCCAAATTATATGTACACTATATCAGTTCCATTTCCCTAACAATTTGGTACACACATTTCCTCCTTGCCTTGAAGTCTTATAGTAAGATGCTATACTTGGTTGTTTTTATAGCACAGGAACATGATGAATATGAATATTGTAATGAATATAGGCTCAAACATCTTACTAGCTTCAGATTCATCTTCATCAGTCTTGTTAGAATGTAATCCTTTCCTTGCTATCTATTTCCTCCTCTTTCCAGCCTTCTTGGTGGACTCATCACCTTTTGCTTCATCACTCTTTAGTCTTTTTGAAGTCTTTGTTTGAAATTCTTCACCAAATCTTTTTAGACTATCTTTTGTAAGCTTTCAAAGTTTTATAGGTGCAATAGATTTCCAACCTGCTTCGCCCTAGCTTATCAAATTCTTCTTTTACTCTTCAAAATTAGGTTCTTCAGCTGAGATAGCTTCCATGTCCCCTGATTCTTCAAGTAATTCATCATATATGTTCTCAGCTGTGATTGGGTCATGGGCTTATTTCTTTTGGCTCTTGCTCTTTCTTCTGCAAAATGTTTCTTCCTTTGATTTACTAGATCAACCATCTTCTTTGCAAAGTCTTCTCCTTGTAAGCCACTTCCTAGCACACTCTTTGACAACTCTGCATTAGCTTCAATCTTTGCTCTAATAAGATCCCAATCTTCATCTGTGTAATGCTGAGCTTCAAATTGAACTTGAGCTCTTCTTTTCTTTTGTTGCTCATTCAATTCTTCTTCTTCTGCAATTCTTTGTGCTAAGAGAGAATCCAAGTGTACTTGTTTAGCCTCTTCTTCTTTCTCCAAAGTATCCAATCTGATAGCTTCAGCAAGACTAGCTTCCTCCTGTAGAATTTGTTCCTTAGTCTTCTTAGGAGCTTCTTCAATGATCATAGGAGCTTTTCCTTCTCTTTGGCCTTTATCAGGTGAAGGAATGGACTTGTTAATACTGTCAGTACTAACTTTCCTACTAACGGTACTAACTTTGATACTACCAGTATTAACCCATTCTGCAGTATTAACTCCTTCAGCACCAGTATTAACTTCTTCTTGAAAATCCAAGCTAGTGACAACCTTCTTTCCCTTAGTCTCTTTCCTTCTCTTATATCTCCTTCCCTTATCTATGGACTTTGGCTTTTGAGAGGCAACCCTAGAGAGAGTTTTGGCTGCTTCTAATGTAGTAGGGCTTATGTCTTCAAATTGTTCCTCCTCTGAAGTGTTGACAGTAGTCTTAGAAGGAGTAACCAGCCCTTATACCAAAGAAACTAGAGGATCATCTTGACTTTTCCTCCCCCGATCCTCAGGTTCTTCCTCTTCAGAGTCTGAGAAGACTACATTTTTCCTCTTCAAAATACCTTCCAGCTTCTTCACCTTCTTGACCAACTTCACAATAGCACTCCCCATTGTCAGCTTGGTTTGCTTGAGATCCTTTTCCAAACCATCAACTCTTTGAATCAATTGAGGAACTACTTGAAGCAAATCAGCCAAAGTCATCTGTCCTTGCACATGCTCTTGTGGGGGTTAGAAGTGTTGGTGTGCAGGAGATGATTCCTTAAAAGTGTGCTCCATAGGTTCAGGGTCAGTTTCAAGGATAGGTGTAGGTGTAGATGCAGGGATAGGTGTAGTTATAGGTGGTGGAGATTGTACTGGTGGTAAGGATGTAGATGGTACTGGAAGTGTGGATGAAGATGGTTGAGAAGGAGTCACATCAGGATGTGCTTGACCTGCATTTGGATTAGTAACAAGCAGCATAGCAGGCAACAAAGGTCTTGGTACCCCTCTAAAACCCCTTTTCATATTCCCAAAAATCTTTTTGGTCAGGGTCACAGCTAGATAAGGGTGTTTGTTTTCCGTTTGAATGTCCAAAATTAGTTGTAGAAAACGAGGATACATCAAAAACTTTGTCTTGCTTTTTATGTTTGCCACCATGCTATCAAAAAATTAGTTTTGAAAAATTATAAACTCTGCCAGTGGAAAGACAAATCAAAGCAGTAGCAATATTGCTACCAAATTGATCCCATCCACCACTTTTAGAGCTTATACAATGCAAAAGATGGTGGACTAAAAATCTCCATTGGGGTGTGAAAAAGCTTTTCCAAAAGGTGAAAGATCCGTCAGTAGGATACCCCATTTGCCACATCCCTTCAAAAATATCATTATTTGGCAACATTGTAATCCCTGAAGCATCTGCTAAGTGAAGCTTATCTATAATAGATGCCTCAGTGATTGTATACTCAGTGGTGTCAATAGTTGCATGTAACTCTAGAGTCCCATCAACAATAGTTTTGGGAGTAGCAGTCTGCCAAAACTGTTTGACTAGGGAATCATAGATAGTAGGATTAGTAGTTAAAGCATACCTGAGGTTGGAACCTCTTTTTTTACCATAATACATATAAAGACTATCAATTTCTTCTTGTGTGTGTGAGTATTAATCCCCTCTTTAGGGATGTGGAACAACTTTAAAATCATTAGTCTTTGTTAAATCTACTTTACAAAGGTTTTCCAAGTGAATCCTCTTTTGAATCAATTAAACACAGAAAAAATTCATTTCTTCTTCATAACTTAGAACCTCATGTTTGATTGTATTTCAAACACATAAAGCAACTCTTACTATTTGAAATAATGCCAGAATTAATTTAATCTCCAAAGATTCTTGAGAAATCTTTCCAAGAATCTAATGTTTTCTTGCTATTGTTACTTTTCTTTTAAGCTTTCATTCCTATTTTCTCCTTATTTCTTTTAAGCTTGTCATCTTTTTAAATTATATTTCACTTAGCCTGAAATGTAGCTTTTCATTTAGAGAAATTTGCTGCTTTTTGAAATGTAACAAGGTTGGCTTTAGTTTCTTAACAGCTTGATATAGGAAGTATTTGTGCTTCTTGATCACGCACATCTTTTCGTACCTAATGATTCATATTGTTCAATCACACAGTGTTTTAAGGGTATTGTATGAATCAATGCAAGTTTTAGAACATAAAGATACCTCATTACTTGAGCTGATAGATTAAAGTGCTGATTTGTCTCTAAACTTCAGTATGTTCTCCTCTAAATGACAATTCCTTCATCCATTGTTTGAAGCTTATCTGATCTTTTCTTGGCTTCCCAGCTTCTTGATGTTGATAAAATGAGTCTCTCTTCTTCTTTCCATCATTTGTCCCCTTTGTTGTACATTCCCTAGCAAAATGACCAGTGTTGTGACAATTTGAAGCTTTTCAAGCTTCTTGTTGTCAAAGCCAACCATGTGTTTTTCCCTCCCACCGAACTTCCTTCCTGTTTTCTTATAAAACTTCTTCATTCGTATAGCCAATCATTTGTATCTGCCAGTTTCATGTCGATCTCTTCAATTCTAATCATCTAATTTGTTCAAGTCTTCATGAAGCAAAGTCCCAATCCTTGATTGTTTGGCAAAGAGGAATAGATACTTCATCAGCAAAACCAGTAAGAACTTCTTTTTTAGGAATATTGGTTAAAGAAGTAGAAGGATGCAAGTACTGTTGGCACCAGTAAAACCAGACTTAACCTTATTAGTGTTGCTTTTGGTTTGTGACACAAAAGCACATTTTGAGCACTTGAAGATGTTTTTTAGGCACCTTGGATTTCCTGCTCAAAAACTCTAAGGTTATTGTACAAATCATCAATAGATAAAGTGTCAACCTCTGGTTTAGTTCTCATAGTCATTGCCAGATTGTTTTTTTTTTTATTATTTTTTTTTTACCACACTTTGCTGGGGGCAAAGATATGAGAAACTTAAGATTTGCATCCTCGTTGATACTTCAGCCACCATGAGCTTCCAACTGGAAGTAATTGTTGGAAATATGCTCTTATCCTTTTTAACCCTTCTGAACTGGATATTTTTAAATGCTTCAAATGTTGTTTGAAACTAGCTTATGCTTTTTCTTTGAATTTGCTATTACCACAAACCTATGTTCTGATGGCTTCCCAGATCTCTTTTGCATCATCCTTTCCATGAAATCTTCTTATATGCTCCTTGGGAATGGCCATCAGTAAAATATTCTTAGCCTTCCTTTCCTTTTCAACAGCTTGAATTTCTGCAGTAGCAACTAGTGAAAGTATTCGAACAATACCATCCTTTCCTGTTGAAATTCTCTTCTTGGGAGTTTCCATTTTGTATTGCCTTCAAACATCATTGTCAATGTACTCAAGGTTAATGCTCCATCTCTTTAGCCCCATATATCATATACTCATCCTTCTTCAGAACTTGGGAGTTTGATATTTGAGATTGCAGTTGTTGAGGGAATAACTGTTGTTGTTGTTTAGGGTGCAGAACCAGTGTCTGATGCATCTTCAGGTTTGTTTCTTCATCATTACTTGAAGATGTTGTTGAGGAATCATCATCTAGCAGTTGAGACATTTTGTATAGAATTGTAGGGAGTGTTTATTTTGTGATCTTGTGATTCTTCTTATTCAGAGTCCCTCTATTGGCTCTGATACCACTTGTGGTCCTTAGTCTTGGATCTATATAGCCTTTGTAAGACAATAGTTAACTTGAATAAATCCAAATCAACTATGTGAGGAGACATGACTATGAATATCAAGTGTTAATGCGGAATCTTAACACAAGAATTAAGAAGAACAATGATACTAAATTTGCTATTGATTTCTATTAAGCTTCAATGCTTCTATTACATATATAAAACTCTATGCCGTAGGGTTCCTTTTATACACCAAGGAAAACCCTAATGGGCTTTACAAACGTGTGAAAGGATAATGCATATCCTTTCCTAAGATATCTCCTAAGATATCTCTAAGATAACTATTACTATTCTGTTATATAAACAGACTTAACTAAATACGACCAGTACTAACTATAGTACTGCTATTCTACCAGTACTAACTTTAGTACTGCCAGACTTAACTTAGTACTGCCAGTATTAACTTAGTACTGCCAGAACTAACTAATACTACCAGACTTAACTGTTATACTACCAATATTAAGTCTTTTACAATCTATTTCCCAACATGTCAGCTACATATTTATCCTGACTGATAAATATCCCATCTTCTTTCTGCTTTACTTGCAACCCTAAGAAGAAAGTGAGTTCTCCCATAGAACTCATCTAAAACTTGTCATGCATCAGTTTCTCAAACTCAGTACACAACTCCTTCTTGTAGTGCCAAAGATAATGTCCATCAAAAACATAGACCCTGTACATCCAAAAATATACCCTTTTGGTCTTGATAAACAAGGGTCTGATCTTTCTTTCCCTCTGTGAAACCCATATCCAATAAATATTTGCCAAGGTTTCTATACAGGCTCGTGGTGCTTGACTGCAAACCATAAAGTACTTTCACCACCTTGTAGACTTTGTCTGGATAGTCAGGATCTTCAAACCCTGGAGGTTGACACACATATACCTCCTCTTCAATCCTACCATAAAGGAAAGCACTCTTCACATCCATCTGATACACCATAAATCCCATAAAGGAAGCATAGGCTAAGAACAGCCTTATTGCCTTAATTCTTGCTACAGGGGCAAAAACATCATCATAGTCTATGCCTTCTTCTTGAGTATGTCCCTGTGCAACCAGCCTTGCTTTGTTCTGAATCACTATGCCTCTCTCATCTTTCTTGTTCCTAAAAACCCATTTTGTACCAATAGCCCTCTTACCCTTAGGCAAATCCACTAGTACCCAAACCTTTTGTAGCTTAAACTGTAGAAGCTCTTCTTGCATTGCTTCTACCCAAGCTGAATCACTTAGAGCTTTGGCAATCCTTTTGGGTTCTTCCTGGGATAGGAAGCAAGCAAACAGACAAGTATGAAGGTCTTCATGAGTTTTCCCTTCATAAACAGCACTAATAAACCCTTGTTCATTTGTAGTCTTTGTCATTCTTCTTGTCTGTACACCAGAGTGTACATCACCAATCACATGATCAAGTGAATGATCTTTATGGATTCTTGTATTTGGAGTAGAAGGAACTAGATATGTGGTTCCCAAAGAAAACATGTCAGATACATTTTGAGAGCGATTTGACCTTGTAGTAATAACTGTTGGACTAACAGTATTAATATTTAGACTACCAGTTTTAAAATTTGCACTAGCAGTATTAATACTTGGCCCAACAGTATTAATATTTGGAGTACTGCTCTCAGGTTGCTCTTGATCACTAAATCCACTTGCTTTACTTACACCTTCATCATCCTTCTTTTCTGCATTACTAGAAGGTTGTGGTTCATCATCACTAGAATTCTTTGAAGAAGAATCAAACATTGAACCATCTTTCCACAGTGGCATCACAATGTAGTCTTGGCTAAATTCAGTCTCCTTGCTAGTGTGACCTGCACCATTACTTTCTTCTGAACCTGCAAAATCATTAGAGTTTGTACCTGCAACAACTGGCACATAATTCATTGATTTTGTTAGACTATCAATATCAAACAGCCACTTTGGACCATCACCTGTAACAATAGGTTTATTCTCCAAGAACCTAATGTGCAAGTTTTCTTCTACTTTCCTGGTTCTAATGTTGTATACTCTAAAAGCCTTACTAGTCAATGAGTATCCAACAAAGAAACCATCATCAGATTTTCCATCAAACTTGCCAAGATGATCTAAGGTATTAAGGATGGTAACATGACACCCAAATGGTCTCATGAAGCTTAGAGCAGGAGTTCTACCTTTAAACAATTCATAAGGGGTCTTGTTATGAGGCTTAACTATAATTACCCTATTCTCTACATAGCAAGAAGTATTAACTGCTTCAGCCCAAAATGTAGTAGGTAATTTAGAGTCAGCTAACATGGTTCTAGCAGCCTCAATTAGTGTCATATTTCTCCTTTCAGCAACACCATTTTGCTGAGGAGTTCTAGCTACACTAAATTCCCTCTTAATGCCTTTCTTTTCACAAAACTCATTCATAACTCTATTCTTAAACTCTGTCCCATTGTCACTGATTCGATTCAAATAGTCTATATATAATAAAATATATATCCTGAATATCTCAAATTAATTATAGTATAGAGAGTATCCCGTTTGATATAAAAATTGCTTGAGGACATAAGAAACTTCAAGGAGGAAAACCAGATGAGGGTTGCTATAAAATGTTTAAAATGATGGAAAAGCAAGCTGGTATTAGGAAGTAGTAAAGGTTGATGAGTTAGAAATCTAGGATGGAGATGAGAAGGATAACACTTGGTGGAGGTGCTATGCACTAACACAACAAATGGTTATCAGTCCACCATGTCTAACAGACATAAGGACTGGCTAGTCCAGGAGCAAACGGCTCTTGGTAAAGACTTCTCAAATCCGTTCTATGGTTGACAACTTGCAAATAAGTTGTATGGTTTTCAACTCACCATATCTGTTTAAGTGAAGAGTTGGCTAGCCCACAAGTTTATGGTTTGTGGTAAAGGCTGTGGAAAAACCATAACTAGTCCATAAGATTATGGCTTATGGTAAAGACAAATTGCAAATCCATATTAGATGGTTGACACTTTACCAAAAAGTGGATGGTATATCAACTCACCAAGTTTCATGTACAAAGAGTTGACATGGTCATCAATCCACCATGGAATTTACCTTTTCTAGGTGCCAAAGGATTGACTAGCCCTGAGCAAACGGCTACAGGTAAAGGCATATCAAATCCGTTTATGGCTGTAATGGTTTGCCAAAAACCATATGGTATTCAACTCACCAATGTTTAATGTACTGAGAGTTGAAATGGTTTTCAGTCAACCATGGACATGCACCTTTCTGGTGGCCAAAGGACTGACTACTCCAGAGTAAATGGCTAACTGGTAAAGAGACATCAAATCCATTTAAAATTTTCAATGATTCACCTCTCACAGGAGTTAACACACCTGGAAGTGATGAGAATAGCCTGAAACTATAGGATTTGATGTACATATAGTCAAATGTTGCTGATATGAAGGATTGCTAAAAAGCTTTGAAGAATAGTTGCTGCAAAGATCAAAAAGAGATGATTTGAAGTATTGCAGATCAAGAATAATTCGAAGAATTTTATTTACAACATCCTCGGGAAGCTCAAATAATTTAAAGTGAAGATCAAGAATAAATTGAAGGAACTTGAAGTTCACAAGTGAAGATCAAGTTAGGGGAGGATTGTTGGGAAATAGATTGTAAAAGACTTAATACTGGTAGTATAACAGTTAAGTCTGGTAGTATTAGTTAGTTCTGGCAGTACTAAGTTAATACTGGCAGTACTAAGTTAAGTCTGGCAGTACTAAAGTTAGTACTGGTAGAGTAGCAGTACTATAGTTAGTACTGGTCGTATTTAGTTAAGTCTGTTTTAGTTAAGTCTGTTTATGTAACAGAATAGTAATAGTTATCTTAGAGATATCTTAGGAGATATCTTAGGAAAGGATATGTATTATCTTTTCACACGTTTGTAAAGCCCATTAGGGTTTCCTTGGTGTATAAAAGGAACCCTAAGGCACAATGTTATGTACGTGATCAAAATATCAATAGAAGCATTAGAGCTTAATAGAAATCAATAGCAAATTAGTATTATTGTTTCTTCTTAATTCTTGTGTTAAGATTCCGCATTAACACTTGATATTCATAGTTAGTGTCTCTCACATAGTTGATTTGGATTTATTCAAGTTAGCTATTGTCTTACAAAGGCTATATAGATCCTAAACCAAGGACCTACAAAGACTTACTAAGGCCTCTGCACAAAACAAGGCTATTATATTGCTCAAGGAGCTAATCTACAAAGCTCTAGCTTATCAAAGATAAGCTATTAAAGTCTTGGAAGCCCTTCCACAACTGGCTTCCCTTCCAAATAAAGCTGTGGTACATTTGGGAGTGTATTTGAGTGATATTAAGCTCAGTTAAGCTTTGAGAGCTTAATTGAGTATAAGGCTAGCTTATTAGTATATTAGAGAGCTTATTGAGCTTTTAAGAGTAAAAATTAGCTTATTCAAACCATGAGTACTGTTGGGAATTATAGATTTGCTGAGACAAAACAACAAAAGAATGAAACAAGAAGGACTTAATCGACAGATTGGGAAGTTACAAGATGTAACTTAAAGAAGGACTTAATGATTGAGAAGTTACAAGATGTAACTTAATGATGGACTTAATGATAATTAATAGCATTAATGTGTTTGATTAGAATTCTTTGTAACGTCTTATGCTCTCTCCTTATATAAAGAGACATAGACTCATAGGTTTTAATATCCATCATACATAGAACTCTCCCAATGAGAGTCTAGTTAGTTAGTTAGTTAGTACACCATAATTAGTTGGTGTAGCCCCATGTTATAGGTTGGGGTAAATAAGAATCGTTTGAATGAAAAACCTTGTTTGATAATATTGCTTTCTTATTATTCCGCTGCGTGTTCAATATTATCTGTAAAACGATCCTAGATGGGCTAAACGATTTTCAACATAAGCTATTCTAAACTACAATAAGCAAGTAATAAGTAGTATTAAGCTAAAATGCAATATTAAGCTATATAATGTAAAATGAAGACTTACAAAAGCCTTTGCACAAACAAGGCTTATATTTTTGCTCAAAGAGCTGATCAACAAAGCTCTAGCTTATCATACATAAGCTAGTAAGGTCCTGGAAGCCCTTCCATAACTGGCGTCCCTTCCAAAAATAAGCTGAGGTACATTTGGGGTGAACTTTGAGTATCAATAAGCTCAGTAAAGCTTAAAGAGCTTAACTGAGTATATAACTTGCTTAATAGTGAATTAGAGAGCTTATTGAGCTTTTAAGAGTAAAAATGAGCTTATTCAAACCATGGGTACAATAAGGTAAAACATGAATTTTGCTTTAACAGAATAGAAACTTAACTTTTATTGATTAAAGAAACTGATTACAAACTGTTGAAAAGGAAAATTACATTAAATGAAAAGAAATAAGCTAAAATGACTTAATAAGCTAAAATTACACTAATTCTACACTAGATACTCTTCGTGTGTGTGAGAGGACTCCTCTATTTATAGCCGAGAGGTGAAGCTTCTAGGATCTTAGACACCCCCTTGCTTCTAATCTTAACCATCCATTCATAACCAACTCTGAATCCAATGATCTCGTCCCTTGATTTGAGTGTACATCACCTCCTCCAATCATATTTGTTAGGATCGCCAGCGTGTCAATTATTAGTTAAACGTGTCAGACTAAGCTTCTAGAAGAGTTAACTTTCATTTAAATAAGGTAATTTAGATGCAGGGTAAAGTTGGGGAAGGAGGGTGAATAGTAAACTATTCTCCCGCTCCTTTTCTTTTCTTATTTCGTTGTTTGACTCGTTTAAAGGAGGTGTTGACTTGGGCTTATATTTGGGATTGGGCTTGGGTAAAGGTTTTGGGCCAGGGATTTAATAAGAGGAAAGGATTTAACGGGGAGGGTTATAGTGGGTTTTGTAAAAGTGTTAAATAACACTTAACGGTTGTTAAGTGTTAGCTTAACAATCATTTGGTTTGTAGTGTAAAAATTAACGACCGTTAGTCCTTTTGATGTTTTAAGGACTAACGTATAAATATAGAAGAAAATATTGAACCCAAAAATGATGAAGAAGAATTAACCCTCGAAAAAATTACATTCAATACATATCATAAAATCAAGAAATCTCTTGAAGAACCTCCGACAAATCTTGAACTCAAACCTCTTCCTGATCACCTAGAATATGCCTTCTTAGAAGAAACATCTTTTGTATTAGTCAATAATTCAAGCTGATTTCATCATTTCCACTTCACACAACTCCAAAGGGATGATTAGGGCTTTACCCAAGGCATTTTATAGCATCATTCCACCACTTTCCAAGTGAGAATTCACTTCACTTCATCATTTGTATTAGTCAATAATTCAAGTAATTGTATCGAATTCAATGTTTAATTTACCCATGATTTACAATATTGATATTTCTATATTTTACAACATGAGAGGCTAAGCACTTCATGTGTTATCCTAGTTATGAATTTATTAATGCATTAATTTCTATTTCTCTGTTTAACTATTCTTTTATGTGGATACTTTATATGCTTGTCGTTTGATCCTCACGTTTTGATTGTACTAAGGTTAGAGTATAGCTTATTAGCTAGTGAGTAGGTGTAAACAATTGAAAACTAATCTATTAGGTCAATTGGAATAGGTTGGCATTTATTTTGATTGTAGGCATTGTCCATTTCATCGTCTGCTCTAGATTTGATACTTAAGAAGCGTGAGTAGACTTGTGGTTAGTTGGCACCTTAATAACATCAAATTGTTAATACTTTTTAGTATCAAATTCATGTGTTTATTGCCTTGTTTTATATTATTTTATGTGGTGATACTTAATTCGTTCATATTTATAAATTCAGGTTAATCAAGGCATTGGAATAGAAAGATGCAGAAAAAGGCCAAAAATAGACAAAATGCATGAAGTATGCATTTAGGGAAAGTTACGGCGTAGTAGAAGACTTACACTTACGCCGTAACACATTACAATGGCCAAGTGATTATCATAGTTTCAAGAAAACTACGGCGTAACATGCCCGCTTTGGTTACGCCGTAACCTTTAACATAACGAGGAAGGATCGTGTTGACGTCAAGACTATGGCGTAACTGGACCGTTATGGTTACGCTGTAACTAGTGAAAAAAATAAGCCGCGAGTACAAGGGGATAGTTATGTCGTAGTTTTTCACCTATGACTACATTGTAACCAAACATTAATTGCCGTAAGATATACGCTTGAGTGGAGTTACTGCATAATCAACTCGACAGAGTTACGCCAAAACTAGTCCCTTGGACGCCAAGTTCTATTAACTCCGGAGACCTAACGTGGGAAATTTTCATCAAGTTTAATATAAACCACAAGGACTTATGTTTTACGTCAACAAAGATCAAGGGTCTTTTGCGTACAAGTCCTAAAGTTATCCTAGCCTTATAAATACATATAAAAAAGGGAAGAATTGATTATTCTTTTTTTGCTTGGTGGTTTCAATCGACATCAAGAAAAAGGAAAAGGAGACGCAACAATTTTGATACACGGTAAACCTTTCAGGGTTTACCATAGGATTCAACTAGAGGATCGGGAGCATTATTTTAGCATGATTTGAACATGATTCTTCAACTATTAAAGTTTAATTTCATTTGATTATTCATTAAAGATTATTTTGATTTTTCTTTAATTTGTTGATGCTTTAATATTAATTGTGTTATATTTATTGTTCTTGACATTTAATTAGATAATAAACTTGCATTTAATATGATTTGATCTTATTGTTTAAGTTGTAATTTTATTGGATTTTATGTAGTGTGCTTAGAGATCCTCGTATCTCTTTCTAGTTAATTAGTGTGTACTAGGTAGTACGTGAGCATTCGAATCCTAGCATGCACGATTAATTGTAGGATGGTCATTCCTTAGTAGTTGTATGACCTATGCCCATTAGGCGACCCTTAGTATGAATGGCCAATTAGAAGTGCGAGCCATGTCAGTATGTAGCAATCTATTGGCATGAGGTGTTCTTTCCCAAAGACCCTTACAGCCCTTTAGGTGCAAGTTTTTACTATGACCTATCTAGTTGTAGTATTAAGCGTGACACACATAAGAGTTAATCAAAAGAGTTAAGTGGGAAACACTAAAGCGTGTCTCTTCAGATAATATAGGAAGACCTCAATGACTGTAATGGAGAATAGGGGTCAATTCTCTTTAAGAGTTCATTTCACTCAGAAATCATAGGTTATGCGAGGATGCATTTTTGAGCCTAACAACTTTAGACGTATCCCTTAAGATTGTGATTAGACAATGCACTCGAGATCATAATAATTGAACTTAGGATTATTAGCTCAGTAAATGCGTTCATCCCTTTTAGTTGCTTACCACTATATCATTTACTTTTAGATAAGTTAGGTTCATTAAACATAATCACATAGTTTCAAAACTCAATGCATTATTACTGCTTTCTTAGGTAGAATGCCATTTCAATTAGAAAACTAGTGAATACACACCGTTCTTAGGGTCGACACCTATAGTTACCAATCACTACACTACTACATGATAGGATACACTTCTCTTTAGTGTGTAGGAATAGTCTAGGTAGTTAGAGTTTTAGAAATGTAAAATCTAACGTTTCGTTTTGGCACATCACACCTAATAAATGGTTTAAATGTTGAGAAGTGAGATTGTCGACATTAGGAAAGTATTTAAGGTAGTTGGGCTTGTAATGACTATGAACTAGATGCCCGATTTTCATAAACACCAGGGTTGAGATCATAAGAACTATAGGTTAGGTTACGAACGTAAATTGGACCTAATGATATTAAAACCGCTACATAAACAAGAGTTAAACATTGCACTCGGAAATATAATCATTGCGTTAATAATGAAGTAACTAGGTTATCACACTTTCTCCCTTGGTAGGTTATGATGGCGGCGGCGGCGGGTGATGGTGGCGGTGGTGGTGGCGGTGGTGGAGATAGTTGTGGCGATGGTAGGTGGGGGTGGCAGTAGGGGTTGTAACACCCCCAGATCTGGGGAGAGCGTGGGTCCGCAACGGAATGTGAATAATATCGAGTGCGTTCTTCATAGATCCAATACACAAGAATATGAGAACGAACTCACTAAATGTGTTGTATGTTAAAAAAGATACATTGGATTAACAAACAATACTTGTTTGTTACATAAAGCAGCATTCATCAAAATGTTCAACAGATATAAATAAAAGAATTTGGGTTTACAATCAAATTTCCCCAACATGATTAAATAAGCGACCCCAAACTTTAATATGACTCTTCACATTATGACTCCAATGTATCACTCCACAACTGCAACCTCGGGCCTTTAATTGAACCTGGAAAAACATGCATTATAACCGGACCAACATAAAGTTGGTGAAATATCATAGGTTTTACGTAATATCAATAGTAGGACCATTGCAAGATTTCTAAGATGTATAGAATAAAGCAACAAATGCAAACACACAAAAAGTAATTGACGTTTTCCTAAGCTCAGACACTAAACTCTCCGACATGTAATTAATGCAATAAATTGCCAAATAAATGCCCGTGCCTGATGTTCATAAAAAACACCCCAACATCCCAATCCCACATGGTATACTTTTGTTGGTCCGCAACCCCAGCACAGTGACGCTACTTAACGCTTCCAAACGAGATGTCAGAAATCCCAAATAGATCTAATAATAACAAATTCGCTCTCACAACCTAGTTATTGACAGTTCCTGAAAAAGGGCTCAGTATTATAATCGCTACTTTAGAGCAAACACAGTTATCAAAGTAAAAAAATGTACACTCTGCGTCCAAATTGATAAAACAAAGCCATGTTCTCTGACCCAAGATGATAAATCATTTACGCGTACTTGTAAATCACACTTGGGCTAAAAACTCACCATAGTAAATAGGTCCTCCCATAAAATGATAATATATATATATAAATCCGAAGTATGAATCACAACACCGTCAAATACCTAAGTAAATAAAACGCCATTCTTAGTCCCACAAGATTTTTAGGCTAAAGAATCATGTATGAAATCTTGTCATGTTTCGTCATAATAAATTTCTATTCTAGTTTATATATATCTTTAGCACTTTTGTGGTGATTGCACATGTCTATTGTAGTTGTATTTTTGTGATTGGGCTCTTGGAAAACGATAGAGCGTTGTTAATAATAAAATTAATCATATTTATTAAGCCGTGTTCGAAACCGAATAATATCCGAATATTATAACTCATCCGATTCGTTAAGTGTTTATAAAAATCACTTTCGTTTACAAAATACCCTTAAGTTTCTTATAATTACAAAACAGCCCCTAGGTTTATGAAATATACAATATTTACATTTTAAACCCTTAAGTTTCCAAAATTACACTTTTAGTCCTCTAAAACGTAACTTAAAAACTAAGTTGGGCGCGCAGTTAGTCCATTAATTCTGAAATAGGTCCTTTAAGTTTCCCGGAATGACAAAAACAGTCCCTGATACATTTAACATTCGTCCATTAACAGTTTTTGACCCTATAGTTTTACCAAATTACCACTTTTAGTCTCTTAACTATGTAAAAATCCCCGCATTTCAACTCCAATTAAAGTTAACCAGTGGCAACATCTTTCGTTAAGTTTTCCAATAAAGTCAAATATCAGTGGACCAGCCTATAAATAAGCTCGGACGAGCTTATTTTGGCTTATTGGGCCTTATTGGGCCCGTTAAGGTCCAATAAGTTATCCAAGGGTCCAATTAAGATTTCAAAGGCACTTAAGGATCGTCATTCAGCCTAAGTTTAAGTTTTGTTTTAAAGCTGAAAGATAAGCTCAGGAGAGCTAATTGTAGCCTTATTTGAGCTTATTAGGCGAGAGAGAAGCCCAATAACTCAAACCCAAATACATTTAAAGCTTTCTTAGCATTTTACTTAAAAAACTTATTTCTTAGACTTATTAACACATAGGGTCTGTTTGCCTTGGTCAGCATATCCAATAAGCTAATGAGCTCCGTGCTATATTTTGGCTGTCTTCTTGGGCCCAATAGGAACCCCAAATAACCCTTTTTAAAAGCTTTTTTTTCGGGCTCATTCATTTAGGGTCCATTAGTGTTATATTAGGTCCATTAAGCCCAACAAAACCTTATAAGTTCACCAATAAGCTATTTTAAGCTTATTGTGAGCTTATGGCTTGTGGTGGACTCGCTAGTGGGCTAATGAGCCCATTAAGGGTTCGGCTTGCTTTCCTAAGGTAGTTTAGGGTTCGTGTAAAACTAATAAACACCCTTAGTCCCTTAATAAGCTCGTAGAGCTTATTTATAAGTCGTAGGCCATGGGTGCATGGTCTGTTGGGCCTCCTTAGTTGGGGTTGTTGGGCCCAATATGACCTGAACTCACCCCTTGGGTTCACTATCTTTGAATTCTATTCATCTAGGGTTTATAAAGAATCTTGTTTTAGCACTAGTTATTAACTTTATTTATCATTAATACCAAATGCATTCGCTAAATAAGCTATCATACTTGTTACCCAAAAAGCCAAATGGTTTTGGTTTACAATCGAATGTTGAAAACGTATATAGGATTTGTGGTTTTTTAACAAAAACGAGCTCATGAACCACCTTGGTTCGTCAATTTCGTGTAGTTCTATGAATGTTTAATCCTTAGCTTGATATTTAATCGTGTTTCATTCATGTTAGCACCACACAAGGCATAGTATATGCTTAATATAGGTGCGTGAACCATGCATGGGTCAAACCATGCATGTTCACGCTCACGTATGTTTTCCAATCAAAATTTACGTGACATATCAACGACAAGAAATGACGAATCGAAAATAAGACACAATGGTTATAATTTCGAGACTTACAAAGGGTCCAAGTCCATGGTTGTAGGATTATGAAGTACACACTCTAACACACACATAATAACACCCAAACGTGTATAATACTCAAGCTTCAAAGCTTATTTACCCAATTTCTTAGCTCGTGATTCCTCTTGATATCCTTATACTCGATCTTAAATATATCTTGAATCCTTAGAAGCAAATGTGGGTTCGTATATGGTTCAGTTATTATGAGCCGAATGAAATAAAAAGAGTAAAGTATAGAGTTTAGCTTTAAAAATAGGTTTTGGAAATGTTTTTTAGAAAATGTATTAAGTGAACTTGTAAGTATGTATTTATAGGCACATTAGCTAGTTAGTCCCTCTTGGTCCTCACTTAGCTAGAAACGAACCATATGGGGGCGGTTTAGAGGGTTCCTAGTTAATCTCCCATGGTTTCTTGATAAACACTTAAGTACAAGTTTTAATTACTCAACTGTACGAGACAAAATTTGCTTGAAACCTTGAAAATCTTAAGATTTTGATGTGATGTTTGAACATGCTTAGAGGGAAGGGAGCCGCGACAAAAAAGAAACAAGGAAGAAAAAAAAGGGATTTATTACCATTGGGTAATTCTAGAAGGAAACATTATAGGACAATTATTAATTAAAACCAAGATTGAAACTTAAACTTTTAAGGATAAGAGATTATTAGTTAGCAACAAATCACCAGGACGAATGGTATTGTGGCTTTTTAACTCAATTCGTCCCTACAATAGGTTTATAACACAAGAATTTATCAAATTTGAACTGTTTGTAAGGATTTAAAATGTTGGTATTAGTTAGAGTCTAGGTAAGTTTAGGTATATCCCGGGGTGGTCCAAATGAATTTTATAGTGAAACGATAAACCTTTTAATTTACGTGACTCAACAAAAATAAAAAACCGCAACGTTAATAATTATTATCTTAAAATTATTTATTAACATAGTTGATGATGTAAACCTAAATTTATTTGATGACCCGTTTATACATTTACAGAAATAGATTCTTCCTAGTCACCGCGATTTAGCTTAGAAAAGTCAATTTAAAAGAAACATGAATCATACCAAAATAAATAGTGACGAATATTAAATCGTAAAATGACCTGAAATTGAAAATGTTAACTGTCTCCATACCAACCAGTTAAAGAGAGATTTATCCCTCAAAGCTTAGGACCATATAGTGGATGACGAAGCCTGTTTGTGAAGATTATATTGTGTATTTCTTGTTTGAAAACGAATCTTCGCGTTCCTATTAAAACCATCATGACCCTCCCTAGAGTTCCAGCGAACCTTAACCAATGGTATCCGGCTTCGCTTCAATCGTTTGATCTCCCATTCTATGATTTCAACGGGCTCTTCCATAAACTGGAGCTTATCGTCAACTGTGAAGTATCCCTTCTAACCGGCATTACCTGATTGAGTTTCGACAAAGCCGTAACATTACTTCAAATTTAGACACATGGAAAGTATGATGAAATCTGCTCAATTCTTATGGAATGTATAGCTTGTATGCAACTTTCCCCCTCTTCCCTCCCAACTTTGGCTAGCACCCTGAAAGGCTGACGTATCTGGATTTAGAGCTTGCCCCCCTTACCATACCGGATCGCACAACCCCTTTCCCAAGGTGAGACCATGAGCACAACCCTATCCCCCCAACTTCAAACTCCATCGGATTATCATTTTCCGATCAGTGTTAGCTCTTTTGTCGATTCATGAGCACTTGCACACTCCTTTGCTTGATCAGGACGATCGTTTTTTTATTTTCTTGTTTCTTGGATCAATTCCTTCCAGACCAATTAGTTTGGCTTTCTCTCAACGTCGGTCCAGCACAACCGGGGATATCGTATTTTTTCGACCATACAGTACCTCATGCGAGGTGCGGCCTTTATGCCAACGCTGATAATTGTTGTTATATGAAAAATCATGCGAGTTGGCAAATACTTAACCCATCCCCTAGCCAAAAATCGATCACGCAAGCACATACATGTCCTCAAGGAGTTTTGGATAGTTTCTATCACTCTGGTCGTCACAATTATTTTGATGATATTCAGTGCTCAACTATATCTTACCCAAAGCTTTCTGAAATTAATTTCCAGAAATTGGATGTGAATCCCCATCCACGATCACTAGATGATTGCAACAATGGTATTCAGTGTCTGATACTATCCTGTCAGGTACAGGTATTCCGTGTCTTGCTACTATCCTGTTCAGGTACAACCTTGCCAACTTGTCCAATGGATCATTCTCCCTTATTGGCAAGAAGTGAGCAGATTTTGTAAGTCGATCCACAATCACCCAGATGGTGTCAAAACCTTGTGACGACTTAGGAAGCTTGGTGATAAAATCCATCGTGATATTATCCCACTTCCACTCGGGTATTGCTGGTTGTACTAACAATCCCGATGGCCTTTGGTGTTCGGCCTTGACCCTCGCACATGTCAAGCACTTGCTAACATAGGTGGCAATGTCAGCCTTCATGTTGGGCCACCAATATAGTTTCTTCACATCTTGGTACATCTTTTCGGAACCTGGATGGATAGAGTATTTTGACTTGTGAGATTCGTGCATAATCACGGATCTTAAGTCTCCATAGCAAGGTAACCAACTCCTGCCGTTTAAGCATAAAGTTCCATCGACGCGTGGTTCCAATTTCTCCTTGGGTACATCCTTCCTGATCATACCGCCTACATCTTCATTCTCAAGATTCTCTGGTTTCAGGGCCTCGATCTGAGCTTCTAGTATTCGTTTGGGAAGATCCAAGCCAATAGTCATAACCAAGGCTCGAACCCGCAATGGCTCAATCCGTTCCTTACGGCTCAATGCATCGGCCACTACGTTTGCCTTCCCCGGGTGATAACGAATGTCACAATCGTAATCACTCAACAATTCTAGCCAATGACGTTGCCTCATGTTAAGCTCCTTTTGATCGAGAATGTGTTGTAGACTTTTATGGTCGGTGAACACGATGCATTTGGTTTTGTACATGTAATGTCTCTATATCTTTAGAGCAAACACTACTGATCCAAGTTCTAAATCGTGAGTGGTGTAGTTCTTCTTGTGAACCTTTAGTTGTCGAGAAGCATAGGCAATCACCTTCTCTCTCTGCATCAATACAGCACCTAAACCTTTGTGTGACGCATCACAATAGATCACAAAGTCTTCGCTTCCTTCAGGTAAAGCTAGAATTGGCGCATTGCATAACTTCTGCTTAATCAACTGAAATGCGTTCTCTTCCTTTTCACCCCAGTCAAACTTGATTCCTTTCTGAGTAAGCTTCGTCATTGATTTAGCAATCTTCGAAAATCCTTCGATGAACCTTCGATAGTAACCAGCAAGACCTAAAAATTGGCGGATCTCCGTCGGTGTCTTAGGAGTCGACCAATCTTTGATAGATTCTATCTTGGCTGGATCCACGTGTATGCCTCTGCTATCAATGACATGTCCGAGAAATTGTACCTTCGGAATCCAAAATTCACATTTTGAAAACTTGGCATACAACTTCTCCTTCTTAAGCAATTCCAAAATGGCCTTAAGATGTTCTTCATGCTCTTTCTTGTCCTTTGAATAAATAAGTATGTCATCGATGAAGACAATTACGAACTTATCCAAGTAAGGCTTGCATACTCGGTTCATGAGGTCCATGAATACCGCATGTGCGCTTATCAGTTCGAATGGCATAACCTAAAACTCGTAATGACCATACCGAGTTTGGAATGCCGTCTTTGGAATGTCTTGCTCTCGTACTCTAAGCTGGTGATATCCTGATCTTAGATCTATCTTCGAATAAATACTGGATCCTTGGAGTTGATCAAACAAATCGTCGATCCTCGGGAGTGGATAACGATTCTTCACTGTCAGCTTATTTAGCTCCCGGTAGTCGATGCACATTCTGAATGACCCATCCTTCTTTTTGACGAATAATACCGGGGCTCCCCAAGGTGAGGAACTAGGTCTTATGAAACCTTTGTCGGAAAGCTCTTGCAGTTGTTCTGACAATTCCTTCATCTCGGACGATGCCAATCAATATGGTGCTCAAGCTACGGGTACGGCTCCTGGAATTAAGTCGATTTGGAATTCCACTGGTCGAGTCGGAGAAAGACCTGGCAAGTCCTCAGGAAACACTTTAGGAAAATCCCGGACGATGGGTACGTCCTTGAGTTACTTTCCTTCCGACTTGTCCTCCACTTTCTTGGCGGATATCTGTGCCAAAAAGACCTGGCATCCTTTCGTCATATACTATTGAGCCTTTGTATATGAGATAACTGTCAACCGAGATTCTATCCTATTGCTACTTTCGTTGCCATGAAAAGTCAAGGTTTCATACCCATAGGGGACTTGAACAAGTTTCTCATCGCACACGATCATGGCGTGACATCTTCTTAACCAATCCATGCCGATAATGATGTTGAAACTACCTAATTCTACGGGTATTAGATCCATGTTGAACGGATGGTCTAAGAAATTTAAAGTACAACCTCGTATAATGGTGTATATCCCGACTATTTTTCCATCAGCTAATTCAACATCATAACTATTTTCTAATGGAGTTGGGGCGATGTTAATCGGGGAACTAAATGCAGTGGATATAAGCTCCTATCGACACCAATGTCGAATAAGATAGATGCATAATGGTTGTTTAAGAGGAACGTACCCATGACGACATTAGAGTCCGGGTTTCCTGATGCATTCCCTCTCTTCTCAGCATTCCCAACTGCATAAACCCAGCCTTATGCATCCCCATTCCCTCCATCCTTATTCTTCAACTTAGGACAATCTCTCTTGAAATGCCCTAGTGCTCTACACTCAAAACAACCATTCCCCTTAGGAGTTGCCCTATTGCCCCTCTGAGTATTAGCAACATTTGTGTTGCCAGCACTCCTGCAATCACGGGCAAAGTGCCCTATCTTGTTGCACTTGTGGCACTTCTGAGTACATGGGCTATTGTGGTGAAAATAGCACTTGGTGCACTTGGGCAAATTTCCCCCGTAGGGTTTCTTCTCACTAGTCCCCATATTGTAGACCTTGGCGACATTCTGCCTCTTGAAGGGTTGTTGTTGGTGACCATGGTTGTTTCTGGATGAATCATCAGCCTTCCTCTTATTATCAGACTGCCTTTCTGCGTAGGTGCGGAGTTTCTGATCCATCAAGTCATTGGCCAACTCAATAGTTTCATCCAACGTCTT
>BQNB010025526.1:3592-59545 GCA_026074375.1 Tanacetum coccineum | reverse complement strand
CCCCCGATCCAAACCACAAAGTTCGTCATATAGTCATGGATAGGAATGTTATCCTCGATCCAAAGATTCTTGGTACCGTATCCACACAATATCATACCCACACGAAGTAGGCGAAAAAAACCTACCCACAAAGTGGGCGAAACCAACCTACCCACAAAGTAGGCGAAACCAATAATGGGTAGGAACGTTACCCCCACTCCAACAACGCATAACATTTAGTACATAACATATAATAGATACATAAAAGTCTATGCATCAATTAAACCACATATTCACAGCAATTAAACGTTTCAAAACACATTTTGCATTATTTTCATCCCAAGAAAACATAGTAAAATGGGACTATGAAACTCACCTGATGCTCAGTTAGGCTAAATGCCCCAACCAATGTAACAACCATATGATAGACTTCTAAACCTCATACTAAGTTTATAATCCTTTAGATACATCTCCCATATCATTTTCATACCCTATATAACCTTAACCATTAACTTCTAATTTTTTAGTTTCCGGCAGAAATTTGTAGTCAGTTTATGACCACAAATAAAATACTAAAACACCTAGTTGAGGGTTCTCCTTAAATTCCATAGCTCACCAATGAGTTATGAGCTACTTTGACTTTTTAGAAAAAATAATACTAAGTGGAACTATTTTATAAAAATTCATCATTACAAAGTACTCAGATTCGAATCTGAACCCACACCAAAAAGTTTGATTTTTATAAAAATACTTAGAAAATTTTTTAGAGTTAGCCCTTCGAACTGGAGTTAATAGACACCTAAAATACGACTTCCAATTTTTGGCTAACCCTAATTTGATTTTTAACTAGAGGTTTTACTCCCTGAAATCAGACCAAAATCTGATCCGAATCAACTGTTTTGACAACTTTTCTTGCGAAAATTATTTGACTAACTTCTCGACCTCAAAACCTTTCAGGGCCAGACTTTTTGGTAACTAGACTCTTTGAATTTAATTTTAGGCGCAAGAAAATTGATGATTGCTATTTTTATGACCAAGTTATGATTTGTACAATATGACCTTTCAAAACTGCCAACTTTTAAATTCCGAATTTACAAACCCTAAAACCCTAATTACACATGCTTAACACCACTAGTCATCCTAAAAATGATTTTTAAAGATCAAAACCCTAATTTTACAGATCTTATATAAACCCTAGTCCATCATCAAAATTGTTACATGAGTAATTAAAGAGAATTAAAATAGTTAGGGTTTATTAACATACATTTAACATTGATCTTGATATACAAGATCACCAACTTGATTCTTGATAATAAAAAAAAAGTTTTTTTTGTTTTCTCTTGAGTCGACTGGCCAAAAACAAAGAGAGGGGAGAAAGAGTTTTGTATTTATAGTGTTTGTAAAAGAGTTAGGGATAATGACTAATTAGAGTTTGATTTGGAATAAATTTGGTTTCTCTTTTTTCCCTTTTCCTTCCCAAAACAGGCGGCCACACCCCCTATATATTTATTTTTTTATTTTTATTATTATTATTCAAGAACCCCAAATTTTGACATTATTATACAAACCCTTTAATTTCTACCTTTTTATACCTTTTAAAATAAAACTAAATTAATATCTATAAATAAAATTTCATTTTCTAAATTTTTTATTTATACAACTTTAATAAAACTAAGTTCTAATTTCTATATTCTCTAAACTAAACTTTTAAATTTTTCTAACTACTAACACTTTAAGATATAAATATGTATACATATACATATAAATACGTACACACATAGAATTATACCATCATTTTCATTGTCACTAAAATGTGACCAAAATGAAATGCCCATAGCTTCTTCTAAAGTTTTCCCTTTTTCCTTTTGTGTATAATCCTTTGTATAGTGTGGTCCCTTACATAGTTCGCATCCAACCTGAGCAGCGTACACTTTCTCATTTAATTTCTTTATTTCTCATCCGAGATTGTTGAGTTAGGCTTGGATAGCAGCGAGCCCGTCAGAAGTTTCAGTACTTCTGGTCCTTGATGATGTTCCATTGTGTCATTTCTAAGAGTACTCAGCCATTTCTTGGATGGCTATTTTAGCATCAGCAGCAGTTTTAGAAGGTATGGCACCCTTTGAGTCCAAGATTTGTCGAGTTGGAACATCAAGCCCATTGTAAAACAAGACGACTTCCTGCATGCCAGTCAAATAATGTTGAGGACATTTCATCAGCAACGCTTTAAATCTTTCCCATACATGGAAAAGGCTTTCATCGGGTTCTTGTTGGAAGTTGTTGATTTCCTCCATTTTCTTTGCGGTATGGGCAGGTGGACAATATTTGTTTAGAAATTTAGTTTTGAGAACCTCCCAGGTTGTAATTGATCCCGATGGCTGGTTCCTTAGCCATTTACTTGCAGCTCCAGTCAGGGATACATGAAAGGCTCAAAGCATGATTTGATCTTGAGTTACTTTTGGGATGTGAAATAAGTCAACAATCTCTAGAACCTTTTCGATGTGCTCGTTTGCATCTTCGTGTTCTGAGCCACCGAAAGTATTGTCATGAAGTTCCTTGAGAAATTGCCCCTTCAATTCAAAGAGGGTGTCTTGGTTGATCGTGGGCCTAGTAACGCCCGACCCGTAATTTTCTTGGGTTTTGCTCATATATTGTTCCATTGTTTCCGTCATTGTTTCTCTTACTCCTTCCTCTGATTGTTCTTGGATGTCAAAATTGTGATCGAACTCTGGTGAATTCGACTCTACGAGACTTGGTGTATCAAAAAGTGAAATTTTTGTTCTGAGTTTTCAAAAGGTGAGAGCAGTTCCTTTGTAGAACTTCTTGTCATGCACTACCTAAAACAAATGACAATAAATCAGTAGGATATGTCCAGATGAGAGAAATCAAATGTAGAATCGAAACAAATAGATTTTTACTACTGTTACGGTATCTGATGACAAATACACCGTATTCAATTAGTTTGAATACGCCATATAGGTCTGTTGAATGCCAGTACGCCGTATAGAGTTATCACACTACAACAAAATGAAGTTAAGGCAACACCAATAAAGTGTTGTATTATGTCTTTAAAATGTTGCATTACCCATAATGTGACACTTTGTCAAGTGCTGCGTTATGTAACGTTGTCTTAGATATATGCAACACTTATATATGATTATGCAGCACTTTTCAAAAGTGTTGCCTATGTTCAGCAATTTGCATACTTCAATGTGCAACACTTTTAAAATTAAATGCAACACTTTTTACACTCAAGTGCAACACTTACACACACATATGCAACACTCTTAGATTCAATAACAACACTTTTCATACTCATGTGCAACACTTCTTCATTTAGAATGAGCAAGTATACAACACTTTAATGTATCAAGTGCAACACTTTATGGTGATTTATCATATTAGTGCAACACTCTTTGTGAAGAACTGTAGCACTTTTATTCCAGGAAACACAAGTGCCGAATGTTTATAATACATAATTTTTCCACCAAGTCTAACGTATAAATTGATATTTTCATTCCATAATATAAATAATCAAATACAATAAGAAAATATGATATTGTAGCTTGACCAAGTTATACAACGTAAAATAGCGATACTATGATAGACAAGTTATCTAATCAAAATTCCAGAAATCTTGACATCTTTTTTGCAGCTCCCCACGTGTAACTTTCTTTTGGTAAAGTACCTCAAAGCAATATAGCCTGGTATACACGAAAACGATACAAGATTAATTTTTTCAACATATCTTGAAATTAAAAGGATGCTACGGAGAAAATCAAGGTTGCCTGGAGCACTAGCAGAGTCATTTGAAGTACAAATATACCATGACTTAATGAATATAATTACACCCTAATGCTACCACCAGTACAAGTTACCAACTTATAATTACCACTACACAATTCATTATCAAGTGAGATTCTAAGCGCATATGTACTAATATAATGGAAATAACGCTGACAAGTAAATTGGAGGTCAGGAAGATAGATAAGGCTCAAACGACAGAAACTAAGTGTTGAACTGACCTTGAACCTCAATGGTGTTGAAGTTGCTCCACTGCTTGTCCTTTTCTTGATATCAAATTGCACATAAACGCTTGTGACAAATCAACCCCACTTGAACCCAATGCAAGAGTATTATTCAACATTCTGCGGAACACGAGTTAACTCTTTAATTACATAGAGATTATTTATGAAAGATTAAATAGCCCAAATCAATCAAACAAACAACAAATCCAACAAAACAGACACTTTAAGTAGCAAACCCATTTACCTATGAAGGAGTCAGTTTTGGTTATTTTTACGGGTTCAATTAACAAATTGATAGAGAAACTGGTCAAAAAGGCTAAAAATCATTCAAAATGCATATATTTTCTTACATGCATTTTGTTCTAGTAAATTAGGTTCCTGTTGATGTAACATGAGTTTAGTAATTATGAATAACGTATTTATAAGAAATAGAAGTAGACACAAAATGTTCGAGGTCAGCCTGCCCTAACACATTTTAAAAATTAAAACCATGCCAAAACAACTTAATTAGACCCAAACCCGTTTTAACCGGTTAATTACCCTGCTTGACCCGCCCATTTTTTCCACCTTTACTACCACTAACTTTTATGTCTCACAGCATAGAAAAACTAATTAAAAAATCAAAACTTTTTTCTGTATCCCCTAACTCAGATATGATAAGAAAATAAACTAAAATTGAAACAAATGCTAACCCTTTAGAATAGGCATTTGAGATGCTAGATTCTTCCAACTCACTTAGAGTGCACTTTTGACCTGCATTCCATGTTGGTAATCGTGATTATGAAGCCAAAAGCTCAACATCATGAAAAGATCCTTGAGGATTATGAGCAGGTTCAACATCATATGTATTTTGATATGTTGTTCAAAAGGCGGTTGAGCAACTCACATCGGGTTCTATCGGGTTCTGTCCGCTTGTAAGTAGTGTGGTGGGAATAACATTACTTTCATAAACAGAATCATTTCTTGTAGGCTCTGAAGCATTAGATCCCATATCAGGAAGACCCTATGGACCAAATTTAAAAAATTTACTAACCACAGTTATTGAGATTAAATAGGCTCTTAAAAATTAAAAGATTACCTAAGGAAAGAGATCCAATGGGTTACCATTCAGTCCGGCTAAAGGCACAGCTGCTGGTTGTGCAGCTTGTGGGAGCTGAGCAAACCAAATACAAAATGTTACAAAACAAAAAGGGGCCCACAAATAAGATACTATGGAGCACAAAGATGTAGTAGCTTAAGCTTACTGTGTCACAGCTGGAGCAGGAACCTGAGTAGCCGCTGGTGCAGGGGCAGTGGCGCTTGTCAGAGGTGCCTGCATGACCATAGATTCAATCCACATCACACATATACTTAATGAATACTAATTAGATGAATGGAGATGTGGCTAAAAGAACTCTACTAAACCCACACAAATAGCCAACACCATGATTTACAAAACATGACCATCAAGAATTATTCAACATGGTTTCTTAAGACGGCTAAAAATACACTACTTAGCAACATATTTAGTCGATTTTAAATCATCAAACCTTATCAAGAAGAAGCAAGTGATACTTTTCTGAAACCCATGACAAGCTTTCCTTCAGGCTCCAATCTACTAAATGTTATTGAACCAAAATAACAGACGGGTAACAACTAAATTAAGAAACGCATAATAGAACATAATGCCATCAAGAAAATGATATCATTATAATAACAAAGTAAGTTTGAGAATAAGCATGGTCGTTTACATTAAAACCAGACTTTGGATGACTTTTTGTTCCCCCTTACCTATATGGGCATTTGAAAGTCATTGATCAGTTATATCATAGACATACTTCACACATTTACAAGGTTTATAAAAAATGACCAGGAAACAAATCTTATATAGTAGAATTATAATGATACGGGTATATAGTTAGGCCTAAATAATGATATATAATTACCTCGGCACATCTTTTTTGTAGCACAAATCGCCCTATCCTTGCAACATCGCTAGCACTTACCTGTTTCTCAAACAAAGGAGTGATCTTCGCATTTGATCTATGGCAGGGTTAAAGAGTGCAACAAACCTCTGTGCTCAATAACAAAAACTACTTAACGTTCACTTATAAAAATGATGACTAGTGTAGATATTTGCATGTTGATATCATAGGATCATTATTAGAAAACAATTAGATCAATACTTCCCTTTTATGCTACTAGCCACAACTAAACATTAATAATAATAATGGCATACAAAAGTAGGATACCCTCCAGAAATCTGTCATAGTTCTTGATCTGTTGCTCTGGGACAGTATTGGGGAAGTATTTGTATCTCGCCTCAAGCCTTTGCAGAGTGAGCCTGAGCTTTAAGAGATAGACCATAAGGCACTCTACATCTGTTATGTCTCTCGATTTCCATCCTAAAAAAGAGGACTGCATTTGTTCTTGTGATGAGAATGAGATTCGTTTCTAGACCATCATGAGTGTTGGTTGTATTAAAGTTTCCAAGGTTTGAAACACACCGATTCATGACAGCAAACACCACAACAAAACATCCTATTAATGATAACAGCAACAGGTCTGAGGATCGTATTTTTTACAGCAAAACAACATGTTCAAACACCATATTTGTAAGAGCAAAAAAGTTGACCAAACGCCCCATTTATAACAACAAATTGCATAACCAAAACATCCATTTACAACTGATTATATTGTCTTTTTATCCAAAATAAAGATTTGTTTTAATGTCATATAATCTTAATTCCCATACAGATCTTACAAAAACAATATTCAACAACTTCATTCCAAAATCAATACTTTATTATCTAACAATACAAAAAACATATAAACATACATAACTTATTCGAGAATCAAACTGAAGAAAACCATTACTGAGATATTAAAACGGATAATTAAACAACAAAATCAGTTGTAATAGTTTGGTACCTCGTAATTCGATTAGTCTGTTGTTGGCTTGGTTGTGTGACGAACATGGCTTGTGACAGAAATTGTGTGTGACGGTAGAGGTGGTGATGGTCGTTTGTGACCTTGGTTAAGTGGCGGTGTTAAGTGCCAGAGAAGAGTAAAAGGTTCGGGGTTGTGAAAGTAAAGAAGGGAAACAATTAGGTTTTTGTGAAGGCAATGAAAATTGAGGAGGGAAATAAGGGGCCTAAAAAATAAGTTTTTCTTTTCATTTTGAAGAACCTGCCTAATGTATGTGAGACTTTGCGAGCCACCTTAACTTAAGTGTTGCCATTAAGCCATTGCAAATGTAACACTTTACAAAAGTGTTGCAATATATTGTAAAATATGCGACACTTTAAAAAATTTGTTGCATTAGAGTTTTAAATGCAACACTTTGTTATAAAGTGTTACCTTATTACAAATTTAAATAAAAAGGCAACACATTTTGAAAGTGTTGCATCAAAAATGTTGCATTAGGATTGTTTTGTGGTAGTGTCAGAATACGCCGTATTGCTTGGAAAACATATATGCCGTTTAGACTGTGAAACTTAATACGCTGTCCTGATCAGAAGGTTTGATATGTCGTATCCAACAGGATATAGCGTATCAGGCGATCTGTCAGAACAGAATACTATTTAAAAACAATTAAATGCTGAAATTTAAACAAACAATTTAAACACACATTGCGAATAAATAAAAATAGAATTTAAATGATTAGATTACACTAAACTAAACTAATTAATGGTTAGAAATACTGATAAGAATAAGGTTTAATTTATTCACTCCTCGGCAACGACGCCAAAAACCTGATGTTTCTTCGTGTAGGGTCAATTATTTGATTATCAAGTTTTAAATTTATATTTAGCCGACAAACCTAAAACAACACTTTAACGAGCAGTATACCCGGTCAAGATGGAGTTCGCGGTAAGTAGGGTGTCAAACACTAAGAGTGGAACATTAATCCTATAGTCTATGAGTATTTTAATTAGTCTATTTACTGGTTAAACCTATGCTATGTACGTTGTCTAATGATATGGGGGGTTTCAGCCTGAGAGACTGGCACAGGTTTGGTGGAAACAAATACCAATTCAATAGACAATAAACACAAAAGAAGAAAATTAAAAGATAGAAAAGCGATACAAGCCAAATGATAGAAAACTGTATTAGCCATATTAAATCCGGTTCAATGCTGGTTTGTTTGTTTTAGTGCAATGATTTACTTATCTCGAAGCGGCATATCATTCTTAAGACTTAGGCGGGACATCATCCTAAGACCTAGACACGATTAATCCTGTCACAATTAACGCATCCGCATAAAGCATCCTTTAGTTTAATTATAATCTATCTTAGAGAATTAAAGCAGTGGTGATCCTGTTAAAACCCTAGCCCAACGGGACTTTACCCACTTATTGTTTGACGGTGTTTTATATACTGGTAGTCCACTATTCCAATCTTTATCAGTAAATTAAGAGCATGATTGCTGAAACATAAACGGGTCACCTACCGGTCCAACTAAGCTCATAATTCAAAGACAAAGACAGAACGTTATTTGTGATCCTATTGGTCCAGTAATATGAAACACGATATGGAGAGCTATCCCGGTATCTAGATTACTTGGTCCGTATCACTAGATCCAGTTGAATGATAGGTCGCATATTCAAACACATAAACAAGTATGAGGTGATAAACATAATTAAACAATCAACGATAAATTAAGAAATCGATTTTAAAACAAACCAAACATTGAACTTTCATTAAGATGGCTAATACCCGAGGGTATTAGCCCACAACCATTGTAATTATACAAGCGTAATCAAACAATTTAAAATTGAACGATTAAGAGAGTAAAAATTACACGATGTCTTCTATGGATTCGTGATCAATGCTTGACCTTGGTGGCTGATCTTCTCTTCTAATTCGTCTTTTGTGAGTATGGTATAAGAATGTGATATGACACTGAAAAAGCATCATTTTTTGAAGTTGTCTTCTATTTATAGCATAAAAATGTCTGAAAAAAAGACTCTATACGCCGTATCCAGCAAGGTCATACGGCGTATTGGGCTGGATTCCTTGGAGTGCGCGCTACGTTCATAATAAATCTTTGATATCATTCCTAATTTACTTGATTTACTGTATCTTCGAATAGTTCTCTTCATGGATACAGCGTATGTAGACAAAGTGAATACGCCGTATTGGGAATTGGTCAAACGCGTCTTCTTGTGAAGTCTTGGCGCAGATCCACTGTATCTCTTTAGTTGGATACAACGTATTGGTGAAATTTCAGCAATCTTCAAATATCTTCGTTTTAGCTCCAAATTATGCGCCTTTTAGCTTGTCTTCATAAAACACTCCCGAATTACTGCATTTATCAACTTTAAAGTAATTAAGTACCAAATAATGCAATAATTATATAAAAGTGGGCAAAATAGATGGGATAAATGATATAATAAAGTGACGTTATTTGATGTCATCATCAGGTCACACCACGTTAATAAATATTTTAAATCCGTCCCACTAATTTTTCTTTAAAACGTTTAATAAAACATTAAACCTCGTAAAACACGACCTTTAATCACGGTTTTTACAAAAACTCAGGGAAACATCGTAAATTACAAAAATAACATATTCACGCTCTCGGAGTAACAAAAATAATTTTTTCTGACTTTCTAGATGCTAAAAACAAATAGAAACTCAATCACGGCATGAAATTACCCTATAAATGGAAATTCTCATCAAACCTTATATAGCATAAACGACTATAACTATTTACGTAGCAAAAATAATTATCTTAGCTCGAGATAGACGTTGACCTGAAACTCGGGTTGTTACATTCTCCCCTCCTTTAGGGAGCGCCGTCCTGGTGCTCGGCTCGACTTATCCGCTTCCCTCGCTTCGTCCTTACTTGTAAAGAGATGATGGTACTTTTTCTTAATCTGATCCTCATGTTCCCAAGTAAATTCTGGACCTCTTTGCGAATTCCAACGAACTTTAACGATAGGTATCCTACTTTACTTAAGTCGCTTAACCTCTCTATCAAAAACTTCCACTAGCTCTTCAATCATATGCAACTTATCATCAAGTTGAATCTCATCTATCGGAACAACAACATCGCCTTTCGCTAAACATTTCTTAAGATTCAAAACATGAAACGTACTATGAATCCCCTTCAACTCTTCAGGTAACTCCAACGTATAAGCTACAAGACCAACCCTAGCTATAATCCTAAATGGCCCAATGTAACGTGGACTTAGCTTTCTGCGCTTTCCAAAACATACAACGCCCTTCTATGGCAATACCTTGAGCGGTACCATATCACCAACTTTAAATTCCAACGGGTTAGTTCTCCTATCTGCGTAACTTTTCTGGCGACTACGGGCGGTTAACAAATGGTTCTTGATTTGGACGATCTTCTCAGTCGTATCATGGATCAATTCTGGACCGGTGAGTTAGCTATCCCCAACCTCAATCTAGAATACAGGTGATCTACATTTTTGTTCGTATAAAGCCTCATATGGTGCAGCCTTAATGCTCGCGTGATAACTATTGTTGTATGAGAACTCGACCAATGGCAGATGGCGATCCCAACTACTTCCAAAGTCGATCACACAGGCACGCAACATATCTTCCAGCATTTGTATAGTCCTCTCGCTTTGACCATCCGTTTGAGGGTGGTAAGCGGTACTCATATCTAAATTCATCCCTAATGCTTCCTGAAGCGATCTCCAGATTCTTGACGTAAAATGGCTATCTCGATCCGAAATGATCGAAACAGGAACACCATGCCTACACACTATTTCCTTTAAGTAAAGTCGCGTGAGCTTCTCCATACTATCCATTTTCTTCATTGGTAGGAAATGAGCTGATTTGGTCAGTCGGTCGACAATAACCCATATCGTATCATACCCACTTGGCGTTCTCGGCAATCCACTCACAAAATCCATAATAATCCTTTCCTACTTCCAAACTGGAATCTCAGGTTGTTGCAGCAATCTAGATGGTTTCTGATGCTCAGCTTTAACCTTCGCACAAGTCAAACACTTACTAACATATGTGGCAATATCAGCTTTCATATTCGGCCACCAGTACAACGGATTCAAATCTTGATACATCTTGTCCGATCCCGAATGGATAGAATACTTGGACTTATGCGACTCATACATAACCAAATCTCTCAATCCACCGAATCGCGGCAACCAAACACGATTTCCAAAACAATGTGTTCCATTAGGGTGAAACTCAAATATTTGCTTAATCAATCTCCCTAAATTTTCTGCCTTCACATTCTCCCTTTTCATTGCTTCCTCCTGAGCTTCACGAATCTGCTTAGGTAGATCATTGTGAACAGTCATCATCAAAGCTCGAACACGCAATGGCTTATTCCTTTCCTTCCGACTTAAGGCGTCAGCCACAACATTCACTTTTCCAGGATGATACCGCATCTCACAATCATAATCACTCAACAACTCAATCCATCTCTGTTGTCTTAAGTTCAGCTCTTTCTGATTCAAAATATATTGTAGGCTCTTATGATCGGTGAAAACCACACACTTTGTTCCATACAAATAATGTCTCCATAACCTAAGAGCGAAAACAATGGCTCCTAACTCCAAATCGTGAGTAGTGTAATTCTCTTCATGGAATTTCAATTGTCTAGAAGCATACGCTATCACCTTCTCTCTTTGCATCAACATGGCTCCATAACCTTTAAGTGATGCGTTACAATACACCACGAAAGCTTTCGTTCCCTCGGGCAATGCTAAGATCGATACACTACACAACTTCTGCTTCAATGTCAGAAAATCTTCCTCTTCTTCTTTTCCCCATTCGTATTTCTTATCTTTCTGAGTCAACTTAGTCAGCGGCTTAGAAATCAAAGAAAAACCTTTAATAAACCCCCTATAGTACCCAACCAGTCCAAGAAATTCACCTCCGTTGGCGTTGTTGGTGCAGCCCAACTCTTAATGGCTTGGATCTTGGCAGGATCAACATGAACACCACTACGATCAATCACATGACCAAGAAGTTGTATTGAATCTAGACCAAAATCACACTTTGAAAACTTGGCGTACAATCTCTCTTTCTTAAGCAGCTCCAAAATAATCTTCAAATGCTTCCCATGCTCTTCTTCATCCTTGGAATAAACCAAAATATCATCGATGAACACAATGATGAACTTATCAAGATATGGCTTGCATACTCGGTTCATCAAGTCCATAAACACAGCAGGCGCATTAGTCAATCCAAACGGCATCACTTGGAACTCAAAGTGACCATACCGAGTTCTAAATGCAGTAATTGGAATGTCTTCTTCTTTAATGCGTAACTGGTGATATCCTGATCGCAGATCGATCTTAGAATACACGCTCGAACCTTGCAGTTGGTCAAATAAATCGTCGATTCTCGGAAGAGGATAACGATTCTTGACAGTCAACTTGTTCAACTCGCGATAATCTATACACATTCTAAAAGATCCATCTTTCTTCTTCACAAACAACACCGGTGCTCCCCACGGTGATGAACTCGGACGAATAAATCCTTTCTCCAGCAGCTCTTGCAATTGTACCGACAACTCTCTCATCTCAGACGGTGCCAATCTATACGGTGCACGTGCAACAGGTGCAGCCCCCGGTACTAGATCAATTTGAAACTCTACTTGCCTCGGCGGTGGTAGTCCTGGCAACTCCTCAGGAAAATCACAAATTACAGGCACGTCTTCCAATTGTTTCTCCTTCGATTCCTTCTCCGTCACGTGTGCCAAAAACAAATGACAACCTCGCTCGACATACTTACGGGCCTTAATACAAGATATGACCTTTAATCAAGACACACCCTTGTCACTTTCGACTATCAACATCTTGTTTCCGTACGGTATACGAACAACTTTCTCGCCACAAACGATAACAACATCATGCTTGATAAGCCAATCCATACCGATTATGACGTCAAACGTACCAAGCTCAATTGGCATAAGATCGATTTCAAAATATGCTTCACCAAACTCAAAGAGCAACCTTTCAAAACAATGTTCGTACTAACTACCCTTCCATTAGCTAACTCTACCTTATAACTAGCTCTTATTTTAACCGGATCGATATTAAGCATGGAACTAAATCTAGTATCCATAAAACTCCTATCGGAACCCGAATCGAATAAAACAAAAGCATAACATTTATTGAGCAGAAACGTACCAGTAACCACATTCGGACCCTTCGGCTCAGCGTCCTTAATAGCATAAGCTCGACCACGAACTTCTCCAACTTCCTCTTGCTTAACCTTCCTTGGACATCAGTTCCTAGTATGACCTTGTTCACCACAGTCATAACAAGTCAGAATGGGCAGAGCATTTGCACCCGTGGCAACATTCTTCTCCTTGCAATACCTTGCCTTGTACCCAATCTTTCTACACTTGTGACACTTGATAGTACGCGGACCAACATGGTGAGCAAAACAATGTTCACACAAAGGAAGTGATCCAAACGACACCTTTCCATTAGTAGGAGCGGTAACCATGGCTCACGCGTTCCCTTACTTTTGGTTATTCTGCAAAGTTTGGCATGAGTTATCCTTATGATTGCTCTTACCACTACTATTTCCACTTTGAAAAATCTCCCACTTTCGTTTCTTTCCTTCCAGAATTCTTTCATCACTAGCTTGCGATTTCTGTTCCATCAACTTATGAGCCATATGTATAGCTTCGTTCAGGTTAGCAGGCTTAGAAGAAGTAACTTCACCCTTGATGTTATCAGTTAATCCCCGGATGTAAGCATCAACTTTTACTCTTTCTGGTTCAACCATTCTCGGACACATCAATGATAACTCATTGAACCTCTGAGTATAAGCTATAATGTTATACTCCTTGACCTTCAAGTTCCACAGTTTGTGCTCCATTCTTTGAACTTCTTCTATTGGAAAAAACTCTGCAGTCATCAACTGCTTCATCTCAGTCCAAGGCATTTGGTTCACCGTCTCTAAACCCATGGTTGCAACCTTAGCATTCCACCAAGTCAAAGCAGGTCCTTGCAACGTTGCAGCAACAAACTTAACCTTCTTGCCCTCTGCACATTCACTGATTCCAAAAACACTCTTAGTTTTCTTGAACCATCTTCGTAATTCAACAACTCCTTCAGTACCATGAAAAGCAGTATGATTGCACTTCATAAACCCAACAAAAGTGCACTCACGAATAGCAGGTACGGCATCCTGACCCCTAACTGGTCCAGATCCTCTAGCATTATTTCCAGCATTCACATGTCTAGCTCGCTCAGCAGCGATAACAGCATCGACACTTTCCTTGATCATTCAATGAATAGCAGCCTGAGTCAAAGGTGCAGACTTTGGAGGCATGATTCTGTCATGTCACACAGAAAACAATCTGATAAGCATTCATAACATGATATACTCATAACATGGTACAATGACAAATCAATCACAACAACAGTCATACAACATCAATTAGTAATCAAAAGATAGTCATTCATTTTTCATTACAAAAGAGTTAATACATAGTTGCATTGTTTCATGAAATGATACAAATCGTTACAACCAATAGCACTAATTCTACTAACTAAGGATTCAGTTTAGTGATTACACAATAAAGATACTACTAATGAATCTAAACTACTAAGCATCATGAGGAGATCCTCGTGGCTCAGATGATGGACCCTTCTCATCTTCAATCGGAACATTGAAAGCTTCATTCGGTCTTTCTTTAAACACAAATCCTCTACGAATCATCTCTTGATAGAACTTATGAGCTCGAACTCTAGTCCAATATAGATCTCTCTTGACTCATTCGTTCTGCATACGAAGGAATGTGTTGCTAAACCTTGCTTCTTCAAGTTCCTTCTTCAATTTCTTACACTCAACGTTGTCTTCAGCATTACCAAGCTTCTCAACCAGCTTTTCCATTGCAGCCGTTCCTTGCTCCACACTAGAACGTACTTCATTACCCAAATCCAAAATCAACTTACCATAATACTCGTCCCTTGATTTTCCTTTCTTTTCGACCAATGCATGTACCGTCTCGCGACAACACAGTCGTCTTGAAAGAGAAGCCATCTGACCAAAAAGAGCGTTAATGTCCCTCCTCATAAAACCAAGCAATAGACCATCACCGTCCTCTCAAAGAAAAGGAGCAGTAGACGATTCACCTACCTTATGGACGCTAGCAGGAACAGTCTCATCCTTGTGCTCAATCGTGTTCTTAGCCTTAGTCACATCCTCAGGTTCTGACTCAGAAGCAGGCGGCAGAGGGTTAAGAGGATCCATCTCTTCATAAGGATATGTCAACTTTGGCTCATTCTCATCTTCCTCGATGTCGACTTCCATATCATCATCTTCTTCTTCCTTAAATTCTTCTTCTTCCGGGTCCTCGTCTTCATCCACTAAGACAGGCTCGGGAACAACATAAACATCATCATGTTGATTCGGCTCAACAACGGGTACATTATCCACATGATTAGGAGGAATTACGTTCACCATGATAATCTAGAAAATATCATATAATACTTATTCAATAGCGTATCACTTCTTATTCTTATTAGAACACTGTTATCAAAATAACGACTCACATAAAAGCGCAACAAATAAAAATTCACAATTCGTGATATTCTCGTTCCGTACATACCTCAATTATATTTCAAACATATATAATAATAGTTATCATATAATCACATGCCATTCTATGCATACAGCACATGCATAAATGTACCAATACATAACAATTTATGCATCCAACACATGCATGAATATATCCATACTTAACCATTTATACATGCAACACATACATAAATATACCTATACATAACAATTAATAAATTTACCTTTTCTTTCTATAGGTAACCAATGGCAACGAGGAGTCTTGGCGTGCGTGTAGAAGCGTTATAGTTTAGGTTTTCAAAAAGATTTGACCTAGTTCTCTATAACCTTAGGCTCTTGATACCACTCTGTAACACCCTCATCCAACGGACGTTGGATTGCGCAGCGGAATTAGCAATTTGGATGTTACTAAATAGCACCATTCACCAAGACAATAGAAAATGACCCAAATGAGACGTTTAGCAAACATGTGTTCTATTTTTAATCAGAGTTAAAACGCGTTTAGGACCCCACAGAATCGCAACCACAACCATTACAACATTTGAAAAACTATTGTTTCAAAATTAAGACCATTGTTTTTTTAGAACAACATAAGACATTGTTTTTGAAAGACAAGGAACACACAAGTAGTCTTTCAACAAATCCATCACACGCACGACACCTCTACGCCATCGTTGCCTTCATCATTGGTTACCTGGGATAAGACATGTTTAAAACGTCAACAACAATGTTGAGTGAAATTCATAGAGTTTAAAATAATTAATAAGCAATAATCTTTGAACACATAATTAGTTCTCGGGAAAACAAAGCAACAAATGCAATGTATAGCAACTTCTTTTCTTTTACGCAATAAGCTCATGACACCGAACGTTAACAATACATATGGCATTTCATATGTTAGTGTGCCCCAAAACAAGGTATTATTGTCATATACCTACTATTTTCTAAATACAAAATGTCCTTTTGATAAGGTGGTCACAAAGATTCAAACCCCGGACAGGGTTGTCAAACACAATAGATCTATTTAATGCATTAGCGTTCACCTCTCAAGGCAATTAATGGTTCATGAAATAAGGGACTTCAGAAGATAGCTACTTATGTGGAAAACAATTCTCGTATCGGGTCCAGCATTCCATAAAATCATTTCATGTGGTTCTGTTTTATAAAACCAAAACAAGCATCCCCCTCGCGGGTTTAAAAAACAATTATAAGATTTAAATGCGAGGTCTATGAACTCAAACTTAAGCCAAAAGATTCCAAATCAATCAAACTCAACAAGCGAAATTAAGCTTCACGTCCTAAACCATGCGACCTTATAAACATATTTTAGCAGATACGTGGCTCTATAAGTATATTAATTCATATAACCATTCCTTGCATATTTATATTATTTTATATATATATATATAATATATATATTTATTATATATATATATTTTATTTATTTATATATATGTGGTATGTGTGTGTTTATATATAATATGTGTATTTATATATATGTGTATATCTATATATATATATGATATCTTATTTATATATCGGTTTGACTGCTGATTCTTCAGTATTGACTCTGACTTTGGCATTTTTGGACTTTGGCCTTGATTTTGCACAGTCTTTTCCATTCCATGCTCAGTTTTGTCATTTTGGCTTGGTTTTCTGTCTTTTTGATGATATCCACTTCCTGCACAATACAAATGCAAAACAAACATATATTTGGCAGTTTTTGTCTGTTTTTGGTCATTTAAGCTCGTTTTTAGAGGTAAAAGATATGTGTAATTAAGCACTTATCAAATCTCCAAGTGCAACGCAAAATATTTCACTTTGATGTACTTAGCAAAATTACAACATTTTCCATAAAGTTTCCATTTTTAGAAAGTTACCGAAAGTATAGATAATATAATCCGAACTTCATATTTTGTTATCAATTAACTAACATTATGAACCCTTTGCTCATTATAGACTTTATTTAAAAGTTTATGTAAGTTTGACTTTCAAAAGTCAAACTTCGTAGTTGACTTTTTACCCCAAAAATACCCAAACTTGACTCGGCCATAAAACGTTCGTTATTAAGAGTTACGTGACGATCCACCTAGCGAAATGTAGCTTAAGGCGTATACTATCACTTAACATAATCAAAAATAACTTTAAAAAATTTCTCGACTCACTACGGTCAAGTCAAACTTTCTGGTCAAACTTGGTCAACACAAAACCTATGAAAATGACATTTTCGACATAACCCGACTATCAAAAAACGCTTAATTAGTCTATATAATTATACCAAAACCATCAAACTTTGGTCAATAACCAAACACACTTTCAATAATTCCCGCACTTGAATCTTATAGCAATAACCATATAACACGCAATATAACTAAATTAATCAATACAGAAACATAACTAGAAGCTTACAATGCTATAAGAAAAATCAAATATGGGTTCCCCTTGGTGTTTTGAAATCGGACGAAAACCAACAAACCAAACCAAACCCTTTTTCAATCAAACAACTTGCTAATAACAACAATCTAACCACTCTGAACACACCCTTATACTCGAAAATGGCAAGAACACACCAAAAATCTAACTTCTTCAAATCTTATTGCATGTGAGGTTTTAATAGTGGGTTTTGTAGCTTTTGAAACAAGGATTAATAATATGTAATTTGATTGTAATGTATGTCGGAAAATAAGTTAGAAAAATTGGTGTTGTGGTGGTGTCCGGTCGAAGAGAAGAAGAAAGGAGGGAGGCGAGTTTTTATTTTTGTAAAAATTATAAGTGTGTGTAATAGGTTCTATTTATAGAATTAAACTTTGACCTATTGGCAATTTAGGTCCCTCCATTCTTAAGCCCTTTTAAAACTAATACAAAGTGTTTCTTTTATAAATAGAATCGGCCAAAGACTCGGGTCACACCACGTTAATAAATATTTTAAATCCGTCCCACTAATTTTTCTTTAAAACGTTTAATAAAATGTTAAACCTCGTAAAACACGACCTTTAAACTTGTTTTTTACAAAAACTTGGGGAAACGTCGTAAAATACAAAATTAACATATTCACGCTCTCGGAGCAACAAAAATAATTTTTTCTGACTTTCTAGACGCTAAAAACAAATAGAAACTCAATCATGGCATGAAATTACCCTATAAATGGAAATTCTCATCAAACCTTATATAGCATAAACGACTATAACTATTTACGTAACAAAAATAATTATCTTAGCTCAGGATAGACGTTTACCTGAAACTCGGGTTGTTACAAAGACATCTCACGATTAAACAATACTTGGAAAAGGTGAAGGAAGTCCTAAAAGGTTTCAACACCTTTACGATTGAGCATGTTAAAAGGAACCAAAACAAAAAAAACTGATGCACTAAGCAAGTTAGCTTCGATGACTTTCGAATACCTTACTAAAGAAGTATTGGTTGAAGTCCTGGAAAAAAGATCAATAAACGACAAGGAAGTTTCCAAGGTCGAAGCTGATAGGGGAGAAAACTGGATGACCCCAATCCATGAATATTTATTTAGTGGTTTGCTACCGGAAGACCAAAAAGAGGCTAGGAAGATTAGAATCAAGGCCCCGCAATACAAGTTGATCAAAGGATGGCTATACAAAAGGTCGTATCTCAAACCGTAGCTTCGATGTGTAGGCCCTTCACAGTCTGGCAACATCATCAAAGAAGTACACGAGGGGTCTTGCAGATTTAACATGGAGCCTCGCTCTATGGTGGTTAGAGTTATAAAGCAAGGTTACTATTGGCTATCGATGTATAGGGACGCTGTAAAGATAATACAAGACTGCTCACAGTGCCAAGAGTACTCCACACTAAGGAGAGCACCAAGCAAGGACGCTATAAGCAGTGGCAATACATGGCCATTCAGCCATTAGGGAATTAGCATCTTGGGCCCTCTACCAATAGCCCCAGGAAATTTAAAATTCTTAGCAATAGCTGTCGAACACATAACAAAGTGGGTAGAAGCCAAGCCTGTAATGACAACAAACAGAAAGCAAGCAAAAAAGTTCACATGGGAACACGTCATATGCAGATTTGGATTACCAAATACAATTACATCAAAAAATGACAAACAGTTCAGAGAAGGTATATTCGCAGATCTCTGCAACAGATTAAAAATCACGTAAACCTTCTCTCTCATAATGGACCATGTGGTGATAATGAACCACATCGATAAGCAGCTAGCACGATCTCAGCAAGGATGGGTGGATGACCTAGTCCGGGTACTCTGGGTACACATTACCTTGCCAAGAAATAGCCAAGGTGAATCACCACTTACTATAATATACAGTTCAGAGGCTATACCTCCATCAACTGAAAGGCTTACCCCCATAAGCAAAGAGCACAACTTAAGAGATAAAAGGAAGGAAGGCAAAGACAGGGAAGTAGCCTCCATTGAAGAGGCCTACTATCGAAACAAGCTTCAAAAATACCATAATACAAGGAATAGCCGTTCCACGTTTAAACTAGGAGACTTTGTCCTTCTCTCACAAGGAAAAAAAGAAGGCTACAATGTATGGCAAGGACCTAACATTGTAACTAGAGTATACGAAGGAGAGCTCTACAAGATCACAGATGTATCTAATTATTCGTTGGTGCAATTAGCGAAAGGAACGAGCCTACGTAAGTTTTACATATAAAGCTTACAACTCACTATTTTTTTTCAAGTCCTGGTTTCAACTATTTTCTTAATAGAGGGATAGTTACTAAGTTTAGCAAACTAAGTGTTCATTACAAATGATGTAAATCTTTTTACACAATTAATAAAAGTAATGCATTTCCCTCTAATACATTTATATATATTTGAGTCACCAAGTATCTTAAAAGGCTCAACGTTCAAAGGGATGTTGTAAGGCCACACATAAGCCTTACACTTACCTAACATCCATAAAATTCACGTTAACTTCCCCAAGGTATTCATTTGAAACCCTGCGGGCAAAACGGGGAGGGTCGCGACCCCCTATTCAAGCGACAGACTGCTTGCAAACCTTGGTGAACACTATAAAGACCACACATGAGCCTTAGCTTGATAAATCTTGATAATATCATTAAAAAATGATATGTAAGGGGGTCAGACTAAGGTCCCCCAACATTTCCTAACTACAAAAAACAAAAAGAAAGCTGCAAAATAGTAGCAAAATTTAGGATTACATCCCTATATTAACATCCCTAAAGGACACCATTTAAATTCAACCATACAGGTTGATAAAAGCTGTTCATATGATGGCCTACATAAACCATCAGAAGCAAAAGATTGCAAATTGTTTAAGGGCCAAAGCCTAGTGAACATAAATACATATTGTTTGAAGGGTACATGCTACTCTTAGAGCCAAATTACCACCAACATGGTGGCCTTCACTGAGCTGGAGGAGGAGACTGTGTCTTGGACACTGAAGCAACATCAAGAATAAACTATGATGGAGAAGACATTGGAGCAGATGAGGGAGTAACCTTCTAAGATGGAGCGGAAGAAGTGGGCATATGAGTTCTTGTTGGAGCCGGACGTTGCAACACACGGGGCTTCTTGGAAAGGAGGGCCTCAACGAAATCCGCGACAACATACGCAAGAAAAGGAAATGTGGCAGTCGCTAACTCATTCCCAGCTCTCGCATGTTCCTGTTTATAAGAAGACTTGTAACCTTTCACTTTGGTTATGTCAAATGGCTCTTTCATCCTAGCAACTTCCTCAAAAGCTTGGCACCATCCAAAAAGAATGGAAGCATAAACAAGTTTAGCAACAAGTCTCCCCATGTCATCACTATTCATAAGCTCCATGGCCACATAAGGCATAGCATTGGAAACAACCTCCACCCTATCCAACTTAGCATTGCAGCTCTTGATGGAGAGAGGCTTCGACAACCTCTAGTTTAACCTTTTCAGCCTCTAAAGAAGCTACCTTCGACTCTAACTTTGAAAGGCACACCTGATAGCCAGCCCATTTTTGACTCTCCAACAACATTCTATCAAGATTAGCTATATGTTCTTTAACTTCCTCGGACAAAGAAACGATCTTCTCATGGAGGACATTGACATCAGGTTTCTTGTCAAAATTTGCCATAACAGCTTCACATTTGGCCTTCAACTCCTCACACTCCTGATCCCTAGCCTTCTCCCTATCCTTCAACACATTACATTCTGCCCTAATTCGATCAACCACCTTCACCAACTCTCGAGACATTTTGTTGACAACATTGTCTACAACTGCTTGTCTGGCATAACACCGGTCATGAAAATCAAGCAACTCTACATCCAACTGGTTATCCAAATGATTCTTCCATGCTGAAGGAGTGATAGCAGAGACTTTGAGGTGACAAGCATTAGCATCCTCCAATTCAAGACAATCGGGGAGACCTACTAAGAAAAGATTCATATTAAAACCTCTACAAAGGGTATGCTACATATGAATATGCGAAGAAAGAAGTTTACCTTCATCATCATCAGAAATAGTAAGGACAGGAGAGTCATCCTTTGAAGTAGCAACCTTCGCATGGGTAGATCTTGAACTAGAAGCCCCTTGAACCAACTTGCGCATGACAAGAGGCTTCAAAGAACCCCCTATAGTTTTGCACTTTCTTTCCCTTATCTTTGATGCCACACTGCCAGGATGGATCACGAGCTGCTCATGATGAAGGGAGTCCCCTAAGTCAGCAATATTTTCTACTAACTGAGCTGTAGGCTCTGCTTCGGCAATAGGAGGTTCCGTGTTGATTGAAACAGAGGGAGACCCAGTCCCAAACTCCAACGAAGGTTCCTTGGGAAGGAATGACAAATCATCATCAGTCTATGCATACATGAAGTTCTTGAATGCTATTTCTATATAAAGAAAGAGTAAATCATATATCAGTGAAAAAGAAGAAACAAAAAAAGAAATCAGGATGAAAATTACCATTTCCGCCTACGATAATTGCGGGACGCTGTTGACCGTACTCCCATGAAGATTTGAGACCAACCAAGAAGAGGATTGGGTCAGGAAAAACATGAACGCTGGTAGGATATCTACCAAGACGTTGGAAAGAAGGGTTTTTATGAATATTTTCAGGAAGTTTGTCTCTAAAAGATTTCTTATCCCACTTGTTGTCCTTGGAAAGAAGCTCTGGATAGGTGGAAGGAACAATAGAATCTTGAACAAAGAAGAAGCGACCTTTCCAACCTTCGATGCGGGTAATGACTCTGGGAAAAAGATTAGGAATGTGTTTTTAGGTCTTTTAGAAAAGGTTAGCCATTTACCACCAGGGAAAGAGTTAAAGAAACCTCGGAAAAGTTCTATAGTTGGCTCACAGCCATAAGCTTTACACATAACGATAAATGTGTTAAGTTTAGCACAACCAAAAGGATTCAACCTAGAGATATGGATATGAAAATACTAGAGCACATCGCAGAAAAACTTATTCAAGGGAAGCCTGAGATTTTCAAGACTGAAACAATAAGTATACAACCCGACATACCCATTTGGAGCATCGAATATTGTCTGATTAGGTTTGGGAAGTATAACGTGAAACTTAGAAGGAAGAGGATAGAGAGTAAGAAACTAGATGAACTCCTCTCTTGTGAGTTTACAAGTCTGCACACAAATAGTGTCTTTAGAATTCATAGTAAAAGAAAAAGAACGATGATATTACCTTTGATGATCGAATACCGCGCAGAGAATAAGGAAGATAAAGGCAGAAGATGGTAGAATGAAGAAAGGGTTTTAATGAAGCATTTATATGGCAGTAAAACTATCTTCACAGTCATACACGTGTAGGATAATGGCTCATCCAGATTTCAAATTTTAAATAAAGCGTGAATTAACAATCACGTTGACCGAGGAGAGACTGTTAAGTATTTACATGCATTAAGTCTCAGCTAAACCTTATCAAATGGGCTTCGCATTAAATGCGCAAATCACGCGCGTAAAATTCAAGCTTCGATTCAGAGGATTCAATGTTGATTATAGTTTTGAAGTTGAAAGTAATGAATTCATAGATGCATACATTACATTCGACTGAGGGGCTTAATGACGTACCCTCCCCTCTGGCTCGAATTGTCACACCCCGCCAAGGCGGAAACACGAGGCGTAACTTCATGGATATCATCTAAACACAATGGTGTCAACAATAGAGATTCACTACATGCATATATAAACCTAAAAGACACGATGTGTCATGACAATACCGAAAACAAAGGAACTGGATCTTGTATTAATGAAAAAGGTTCTCATTAATACATAGACTTAACATGTCTCACAAACCTAAGAAATCAAACAACATTCAAGAAGAATCCAATAAACAAGTACAAAACGAAAATCAAAAGATAGACTCCATATGCAATTCTAAGGTCTCTCTAGCCACTTTTAGCTTCAAAACCCTCAACATACTCACCTGAAAATGATGCTTAAAAACGTCAACACAACGGTTGGTGAGAGTCATAGGTTTACGACACACAATTCAAGCTTTAAATAAATTACTGTGATTATAAAAACAGAACATGACAGGACAGTTAAGCTAACTATTATACAGGCTAACATGTATTCGTCCAAAACAACCAAATCTAGGATGGAACGTATACCACGATCCAAGTCCCAAAGTCCATAACAACCAAATCTAGGACGGAACGTATACCACGATCCAAGTCCTAAAGTCCGTCATAGTCATAGGTAAGAACATTACCCAAAGTCAAAGTCATAGGTAAGAACATTACCCTAGAGGGGGGGCTCATAGGCTGAAAAAACCTACCCACAAAAGTTGTGCGAAACCACCTACCCGCAAAGAAGGTCGAAACAATAATGGGTAGAGAACGTTATCACCCCACTCCAACAACGGCATAACCTAGTACAAAACATATAAAAGATACATAAAAGTCTATGCCATCAATTAAACCACATATTCACAGCAATTAAACGTTTCAAAACACATTTTGCATTATTTTCATCCCAAGAAAACATAGTAAAATGGGACTATGAAACTCACCTGATGCTCAGTTAGGCTAAATGCCCCAACCAATGTAACAACCATATGATGGACTTATAAACCTCATACTAAGTTTAATCCTTTAGATACATCTCTCATATCATTTTCATACCCTATATAACCTTAACCATTAACTTCCAATTTTTTGGTTTTCGGCAGAAATTTATACTCACTTTATGACCACAAATAAAATACTAAAACACCTAGTTGGGGGTTCTACTTAGATTCCATAGCTCACCAATGAGAATAGATCTAACTTTGACTTTTTAGAAAAATAATACTAAAGTGGAACTATATTAATAAAAATTCATCATTACAAAGTACTCCAGAATCGAATCTGAACCCACACCAGAAAAGTCTGATTTTTATAAAAATACATAGAAATTTTTTAGAGTAAGCCCTTCGAACTGGATTTAATAGACACCTAAAATACACTTCCAATTTTTGGCTAACCCCTAATTGATTTTTAACTAGAGATTTACTCCCTTAATCAGAACCAAAAATCTGATCCGAAACAACTGTTTTGAGCAGCATTCTGCGAATATTAATTTGACTAACTTCTCGACCCTCAAAACCTTTCAGAGGCCAGACTTTTAGGTAACTAGACTCTTTGAAATTTAATTTTAGAAGGGGTGGAAGGAGGGGGTGTGGGGGTGAGGGGGAAAGGAAGGAGGAGGGACGGTAAAAGGGGAGGGGAAGGGGGTGAGAGGAGGTAGAAGGGGGGAAAGGGGTTGTGAGGGTAAGGGGTGGAGGAGGGAGAGTGAGGGGGAGAGAGGGAGAGAGGGGAAGGGGAGGGAGGAGGAAGAGGAGAGGGAAAAAGTGTAGGGTAGGGAGAGAAGTAGAGGAAGGGGGGAGGGGTAGGAAGGAGGAGAGGAAAGGAAGGAAAAAGTTGAAGAAGAAGGTTAAGAGAGAGATTTGATAGGGAAGAAAGGGAGGGGGAGGGAAGGGGAGAGGGAGGATGAGAGAGGGAGAGGGGTGGAGGGGGAGAAGAGGAGAAGAGGAAAGAAAGGGAGGAGAGAAAGGGGGGGGGAGAAGGCGGGGGGGGGGAGGGAGTAGAGGAAAAGAAGAAATAGGAGGGGAGGGAGGAGGTAGAAAGTAGAGGGGAAGGAGTGAAAGTAAAGGAGGGTAAGGGATGGAGAGAGAGGAGGGGAAGAGGAGGAGGAGAAGGTTGGAGGTAAGGGAGGAGAAAAAGAAGAGAAAGGGGGAAAGAGAGAGGAAGAGAGAGGAAGAGGAGGAGGAGAGGAGGGAGAAGGAGAGAGAGGGGGGGGATTAAGGGGAAAGGGAGAAAACGAGGAGGAGGAGGGGGGAGAGATAGAGAGGGGGGGAAGAAGGGGAAAAGGGGGAGAAGATGGGGGATAGAAGGAAGAAAAAGGGGAAGGAGAAAAGAGAGAAGAGGGAAGGGTTAGGGAAAGGAGAGAGAAGAGAAGAGAGAAGATGAATTGGATGGGTGTTCATGTGAGTATAGGTGAGGGGGTGTAGGTGAAGGCCAGGTAGGGGTTGTCTTTCTTTTTCCTTTACTTTGTTCCTCTTTCGCTCTCTCCGTTTTCCCTTTGTCCTCCCTTGGTCCGATCTCTGCTTTTCTTACTTTTCTTTTCGCGCTGCGCTTCGCTCTTCCCGGTCTTCTTGTCGTGCCGTTCCGTCCCTTGTTGTGTTCCCTCTCTTTTTGCCCGCCGTTCTCTCTTCTGTGTTCTTTGCTAGCCACGGTCTTTCTTTGCCCGTTTCTCCCCTTTTTCTTTTCGCTGCGTCTCTCGTTTGTTCTTTTTCATTCTTATCTTCTTTCTTCCCGCTCTCTTCTGACTTCTCTTCCGCTCTCTTCCTTCGCTCTGTTTTCTAATTTGCTTCTTCTTCTCATCGCGCTCCTCGTTGCCTCCTTCTCTCTTCTTGTTGCCGTGTTACTTTTTATCTTCTTTTTGCGCTCTCTCCTTTTTCGAACCTTCTTTCGCTCCTCTTTTTGTAATCGACCTTTTCTTCGTCTTTACTGTCCTTCTTTCTTTTTTCCTTTTTTTCCTTTTCTTTTTTATCTTCTTGCTTTGTTCCTTCTCCTACTTTTTCTAACTTCTTTTTCCTTTTTACCTTTTTTTCTCCGGCGCCCCCTTTTCCCTTTTTTCTCTTTCCTGTTAGTCCGTTCTCTTCTGGTTTGTCTTTTTTTTTTCTTTGTTTCTTCCTTTTCTTTCCTCCTTTTACTTGTCTTTTTCTATTTTCCCACTCTCCTCCTTTTGTTTTCCTCTCCTTTTTTCTTCGCCGTTTCTTTCTTAGTTCCTTTCCTTTGTCGCTTTCCACGTTTCTTCCCTTTTATTTCTTCTTTGGCCTTTTGTGTTTTTGCGTCTCTCTCTCTTTTCTCTTATTCGTTTCTCCCCCTCCTTCTGTTTTGTCCCTATTCTTGTTCCCTTTCTATACTCTTTTCTTCTTTTTTTTGCTTTTTCTCTCCTCTTTCTCCTTTCGCTCTTCCTTTCTTTACCTTTCTTCTTTTTTTTCTTGTTTCTTTTACTTTTATTTTTTTCGTTCTACCCTTCGTTTTTTTCACTTTTTATTCGCGTTTTTCTCTCTTTTTTCTATCTCTTCTGTCTTACCCTTTCTCTTAATCTTTTTTTCCCTCTTTGCCCTCTTCTTCTCGCGTTGTCCTTCTCTTCTCTTTGCCTTGCCTTGTGTACTTTTCTACCCCCTTCTTCCGTTCTTATTTATCACTCTCTTTTCTTTTCTTTTTTTTTTTTATTTTTTCCCTTTATTTCTCTTTTCTTCCCTTCCTTCCTGCTTCTTTTTCTCTTTTCTGTCTGCTCCCCCCTTTTTCTTAACTCTCCTTCGTTTCTTTTTTTCCTTGTCTTCTTTTTTTTTCTGCTTTTCCCTCTTGTCTTCTCCCTATTCCCGCTCGACTCTTCTGTCTCTCTTTCTCTTCTCTCTTTCTTTTTCTTCTCTCTTTGTCTTACCGCCTGCTTTCTTCTTCTTCGTTCTTGTCCTTTTCTGTTTTCTTGACTTTTTTTTCCCCTCCTCTTTCTTGCTGTCTTTTACCGTTCTTCTACTTCTCTTCTTGTGTCCCTTCCCTTTCTTTTTCTGCTTCCTTGTATCTCCTCTCTGTCTCTCTCTTGTTCTCTTCTTCTGTCTCCTCTCGCTAGCTTTGTCCTTCTTTCCTTTCCTCTTCTTCTCTCTCTCGGTTCGTTTCCTTCCTTCTCTCTTTCTTTTCCTTTCAGTCTTCTTTCTCTCTCCTGTTGCTCTCTTTGTTTTTCTCCTTTGCTCGCTTTTTTCGTGTGTCTTTTTTCGATTCCCCTTCTTTCTTCCTTCTTCTCCATGCATCCCTCTCTTTCTTTTTCTCGTGTGTCTCTTCTCTTTCCTTGGCCTTTAAACGCCCTTATTTTACGCCTCTCCTTTTGCCTTTTCCGTTGGCGCCCGGCTTTTGCTCTGCTCTGTTTTCTTCCTTTTTTTTCTGTTTTAGTTTTTTTCTGCGGTTCCTTTGTCAGTTCCGATCTTGCGCCTCCCTTTTTTTTACTTTCGTTTCTGTCCCCTTGTCTTTCTGTGTTCTCTGTTTTCTTCTCGTCGTTCTTTTTTTAGTCTCACCCGGCCTTGGTCTTTGCTTCCTTTATCTCCCTCTTTTTCCTCTCTCCCTCTTCTCTTTCTTCACTTTGTCTCCTTTTCGTTCCCTCTCTTCTGTTCTCCTCTTTTTTTCTTTTCTCTCTTTTTTTGTCCTGCCCCTTCCGCCGTTTCTTTGTGTCTGCTCTGTTTGCTTCGACCTGCCGTTTACCCCTCCGGTTCTTTTGTCTTCTTCCTCGCATTTTTTCTCTTCTTTTCTTTTTTCTTTTCTCTATTCTCTTTGTTTCCTCTCTCTTATTTTCCGCCTCTTCTCCCTGTCCCAGCCTTTTTCTTCTTTCTTCTTTATTCCCTCCGCATTTCCTTCGCGTCTCTCCGTTTTTTTTTATTTTTTGTATTTTCTCTTCATCTGTCCTTCGCTCTACTAACTTTTTCTTCTTCTCTCTCCTTGTTCCCTTGTTCGTGCCTTTAACCTTTCCCTGTCGCACTTCTTTTTTTCGCTGTTTAGCCTCGTTTTTTCGTTTCTCTCTTCGCTCTTCTCTTTCTACTTGTTTCTCGACATTTTCCTTTTCTTTGCTTCTTTTTTTTTTTTCCTATGTTTCTCTCTCTCCTTGTTGTTTTTCTTTCCCCTTTTTTCTCTTTTTCTATTCTCGTTTCTTTCCTATCTCTCGTTTTTCTGCTCCATGTTTTTTTCCCCTCCAGTTTTGGTCCCCTTGCTCTCGCCTGCGGGCATGCATGTGTGCTTCTTTTCTCTCTGTTTTTCCTCTCTCCCCTTCGGCGGCTCCTACTTTCTTTCTTCGCGGTTCTTTACTTCCGTTTTTGTCTCGTGTTTTCCGGGCCCTTCGCTTTCCGAGCTCTCGAGGGCACCCGTCGGTTCTAACTCTTCTCTTCGTTCGACGTGTCCGCTCGTCATTCTGTTTGCGTGCCTCACTAGGCCGGAGACTGCTTACGAGCTGCGTGGGTTCTTTGCTTTCTGTAGTTTGCCCTCTTTTGCCACTCTTTTTGCTGCTTCCTCGTCTCGCGGTCCTATCTTTGGCAGGCTTTTCTGTCGCGTCGGCCCTGCCGCTCCCTCTTTTTTTCCTCTTGTCGCGCTTCTGTCCCTGTGTTTCTCTCTTTCTCCTGCCTTTCACTCTCTACGTGTTCTCGGAAGCTTGTTGTCTCTTTTATTAGCTCTTTTCCGGTTTTGCTTTCACGCTGTCTGCTATTTAGCTCTTGTCTTTCTTCCTCTTTCCGGGCGGTCTCGCCGTCGCGTGTTTCCCTCCTCTTTACCGTTCTTTCTTCCGCCCTGTCCCGTGCAGCCTCTTCCTGTTCTTTCTCTCTTCCGTGTCTCTTTTGTCGCTCCTGCTAGGCTTTCCCCCCCCGCAGCCACCGGTCCTTGACCCCTCCTCTATCTTCTTTGGTGGGTCTGTGTGCCTTCTTTCTCTGTGTTTTTTCCCCCTGGCGTTACTCTCTTTTGCTCTTTCTTTTCTTTTTTTTCCCTGCTACTTTTTCTAGGGCTTTCTTCTTCTTCTTCTCCTCCTGGCTCGACTGAGAACGGCGTCTTCTTTTTTCATTCGCTTCTTTCGTCGTGAGCCCTCGTTGCTTCGCTTTCTCTTCCTTTTCCTTCTTTTTGTCTCGATTTTTTCTTTCCTGCCTGTTAACTTTCTCTACTTTGCCTTCTGGTTGGTCCCGTTCCGCTTTCCTGCTCTTCTTTGTTTCTTGTTTTTTAGTTTCTCCCCTCATTTTTCGTTTTTCTTCGCTCTTCTCGTCGTTCTCTATTCTGCTTCCTTTAGCCATTTCTCTTCCACTATTCTGCCTTTTGTTTTGTTCTTCTATTCTGCCCCTCCAGTGTCTTTTCCTTTCTTCACTTCCATTATTCTCGTTACTTCTTTTGTCGCTTTTGGCCCACTCGGTCTTTACGCCCGTTCTTCTTTCCCCGTATCTCGTCGCTTTCGGCGTTTTGTTTTTACCCCGATTTCATTGTTTTCTCTTTCCTCTCCTTGTTAACCTCTTTATTCTTTTCTCTACTCTCATGTTCTTCGCTCCTCCTTCTTTTTTTTTCTCCTTCTCTCCTCCCTTCCTTTCTCATCTCTTATTTGTACTCTCTCTGTCCTATCCGCTCTCCTTTCTTGCGTCTCTTTGTACTCTACTCCTGCGCCTCTTTTCTCTTCCTTTTTTTTGCCGTGTTGTTTCTCTTTCCTCTGTTTCTTCCCGTCTTCTTGTCCTCTGTTCCCTTCTCCCTTCTCCTTCTCGCCTTAGTTTGTTTTCCTTTTTCGTTCTTTTGTGTTATTTCTTCGTTTCTCTCGCTGTCCTTATTCTAACCGGCGTTCTCTTTTGCTGTTTTTTTTCTCATCTGCTTCCTTCTTAGCCCCCTGTACCGTTCTCTTCTTGTAATCTGCTTCTCTTGCTTCTCTTTTTTTTCCGTCGTCCCTCCTTTTTCGTCGCTTTCCACCCCCGTTCCGTCCTCCTCCTCTTCGTGCTCGTCCCCGGGTCTTCGCTTCTTTCTCTCCATTCCCTTGCTGTTCTTGTTCTTTTTCTTTCTCTCGCGCTCTGCCTCATAGCGTCTTTTGACGCTATAGTGTGTTGTCTTTTTTTTTTTTTCTCTACTGCTTACTCTTTTTTTTTTCATTTTTAGCGCTTAACCTTTTTTATATCTCTCCCCCCGCGGTTCTTCCTCTCCTCTTTCTTTCTTGCGTTTGTTTTTCGTCTTCTTCTTTGTACCTCTTTCTCTTCTCTCTTCCATCTTTTCCTTGTGTCCGGTTTCTTTTGTCCTTCATCTTGTTCTCTTCCTTCCGTCTCTATGTTTTTTTTCGGCTTTAACCTCTTGACTTTGCTCTCTCTTCCTTCTTTTTCTTGTCCCTCCCTTTTTCCGTTCTCTGGCTGTCACTCTCTTCCTACTACTATTCCCACCCTTGTTCGCTTTCTGCCTCTTTCATTCTTTTCCTATCCTTTCTTCTCCCTTTCCTTCTTGCTTCGTTTTACGCCCTCCTTTTTTTTGTCTCTCTATTCTTTTTTTAACTTCCTTTCGAGCTTACTTTTTTTTTTCTCGCGTTTGTTGTTTTTTGTGTCTCTCTCTTTCTTTGTTTCTCATTTGGTTTCTTTGTTTTTTCTCCTTCCTTTTCCCTCTTTTTTTGTTGTCTCTCCTTCGCTTTTCTTTTCTCTCATTCTCCTCTTTTCTTGCTGTTCGCTGTCACGTTCTTTTCCTTCTTTTTTCCCCCGATTTTTCCTTGCTTTCTGCTACCGTTTTCCGTTTTTCTCCCCTCTCTGGTCTTTTCCTCTCTTCTCCCTCTTTGCTGTTTCTTGTTTTCCCTCTTTTTCTCCGCCTTCCTTTCTGGCTTTCTCTTTTTTCTTTCTTCCGTTTTTTTTATTTCCATCTTTCTTTCTTCTGTTTCTTCTCCATTCCTTTTTGCCTCCTTTGTTGTTTTTACTTCTTCTCCTCCCTTCCTTCTGTTCTCCCTCCCTCTTAGCTTTTCTTCTTGTACTACTCTCTGCTGCGTTTCTTTTTTAAGCCGCTTTCTGTTTTCCTCTCTCGTTCTTTATTTTCTACCTTTGTCGGCTTCGTCTTCTTTCTCGATTCTCCTCGTCTCTGTTCTTTTTCTGTTCTGTGCATTCTTTTTCCCCCGTCTTCCTCATCTTTTGTGTTTTGTTGCTCTTTTGTGACTTGTCTGTCTCTTCTTCTCTGCTTCTTTGTTCTCTTATTCTTTCTTTGCTTCACCCCTTCCATTCGTCCGTTTTCTTCTCTCCTTCTCTCGTTTTTGTCCTCCTCATCTTTTTCCTGTTTTCTGTCTTTTTTTTCGCTTGCCTCTCTTTTCTTTCCTCATTCGTTCCTCACTTCTCTCTCTCTCTTTTCCAGCTCTCTCATGTCTGCCCTTATTCCCTTTTTAGGCTTTCTCTTTCTCGTCTCGTGCGTTCTTCTTGTCTGGTTCTTTCTTTTTCTAATTTTCTCCCTCCCCCTTCCTGCTTTTACTTTTTCTCCGTTTTTTGTTTTCTGCTTACTATTGCCTTGTCTGCCCCTTCTTTTTTTCTTTCTCTTCCTTGTCCTTTCGTCACTTTTGCGTCTTTTTGTTTCGTTCTTCTTCCTTCTGCTTTCTCTCTCCTTTCGTTCCACGTTCTCGGCGAGCTCTATTCTTCCCCCTCTCTCTGTTGTCGTGCTCTCTCCTCTTCCATTCTCTCTTCTCTTCCCTTCGCTCGGCCCTTCAGTTACACTCTTCCTTTCTCCTCTTCTTCGTTCCTTTCTCGGGCCGCGTGCCATTTTCGTCTCTCCGTCTTTTTTTTCGTCTCGGTTACGTTGTCTGCTTGCTGTTATTTAATTTTTGCCTGTTCTCTTCGTTCTGTGCTTTTCCTTGCATCCTTTATTTTTTTTTTTTACATGCTATTCGTTGTGCCTCCCTCTCGCCGGGTTGCTTCTGCTTCTTCCTTCCTTTGTTTCTTTTCTTCTCTTTTCCGCTATTTTGTCCGTCTTCTTCTTACTCCATCCTTTTTTTTCGCGCTCTGTGTCCTCGTTTTTACCGTTAGCTTCCTTCTTATTTCTCTTTCCTTTCATTTCTTTCTTTTTCCTTTCTCCTTTTTGCTCCTTTCGTTTTTCCATGCTACTCTTCTTTTCTTTTCTTGCTTACACCCCCCCCCCGATTTCTCTCCTTTCTCGCACGTTTGTCCTTCCATCCTTCATCCGCCTCTCTTCTTCTTTTAGCTTTTTTTCTCTTTCTAGGCATCTTTTTTTTTCTTCTTTTCCTTGTCTTCTGCCTTTTTCTTCCTATTTCGATCCGATTCTACTCTCTTCTTTCGTTACTTCTATCGTCGTCTTCTTTAACTTTTCTCTTTCAACGTGTCCTCTTCTTCTTTTCTTTTATGCTCTCGTTTTTTCTATTCCTCTTAGCTTTGTTTTTTCTGCTCTTCCTTCCTCCTTTTCCCCCTTTCTGCTCTCGTCTCCTCTGTATCCCTTCCGTCTCGTTCCCATTTCTTTGTTCTTATTCGTCTTTTTCCGTTCGCTCCTTTTTTCTTCTGTTTTAACTCTCTTCTCTATCTTGTCTGTGTCCTTGTTCTTCGGTTTATTGCTTTTTGATCTCTCCTCGTCTCCGTCTGCTTCTCTTTCTCGTACGTCTTTTCTTTTCTGGTCGTTCTGTCTTCTTGACCCTATCTAGTTTTGTCTCCGCCTCTCCGCTCCTTCTGGACTCTTTCTTTCTGTCTTTGCCCCCGCCCTCTTTCTCTCTTACCTTCCTTCTTTCGTTTCTCTTTGCCTCTCTCCTTCTTATGTTATCTTTGCTCTTCGGTGCTTCGTTTTATTCTCTTTAGCTCACTGTCCTCTCGTCTTTTTTTTACCCCTTCTGTTAGTTACTCATTTATCCTTCTGCTTTTCGTTTCCATCTTACTTTTCCTCTGTTCGCTGTTTGTTCGGTGCCGTCCTTTCTTTTCTGTCTCTCTTCCCTCTTTTCTCTCTTTCACACTTTTTGAGGAACTCTTTTTTTTTCGTCTTCTCTTTCTCTGTCCTCTTCCTTCGTTTTCTCTCGTTCATTTTTCTTTCTTGGACACATTTTTTCCCTCCTTTACTTCCTTCCTTCTACTTATCCTTCATTTCCTTTTTTCCCTCCTTACTTCTCTTTTCTTTCCTCTTCAGACTCCTTTCCCCTTGCTTACGTTTTTCTTTTCCTTTGCTATCCTCCCTTATTTCTGCGCCACCTCGCCGTCTCTGAGCTCTTTTTTTTTTTTTTTCGCCTTCCTTTTAGTTTTTTTCTCTCTCTACCCCGTTTCTCCATTCCTCTTCTCTTCGCTCTTTCTCGTTTTGCTTTTCATTTTCGTGCCCTTTTTCTCTAACTCTGGTTTCCCTTCCTTCGTGGTGCTTCGCACGACTGTCTGTCTGTCCCTTTTTTTTGCTTGCGTGGTTCTCTGCGATGTTTCACTGTTGTTTTTTTTCCTATTCTTTCCTTTTCTTGTATCTTCTTGTCTTCAGTCCATCTTTCCCTCTTTTGCTCGCCCTTCCTCTCTTCCTGCTTTCTACCCCTTTCTCCTTCTCCTTTTTTCGTTCGTTCCTTTTGTTTATTTTTTCTGCTCTGTTTATTTTTAACTGTTTGGTGTTCTTCTCTTCTTCTTTTTATCCCCTTCCTGCCCCCGTCCTTTCTCCCCTCTTCCATAACTCACTCTTACCTTCCTGTTCTGTTCCCTGCGTCTCTTGTCCTCTCTTTTTTTCTTTGTAGCCCTTGCCTGCTGTCTTTTTCTCTCTTTTTTTCTTTCTTTGATTTCTTTTCTTCTGCTAACTTCTCTGCTTTTTCTTGTTCTCTCGCGTACCCGGACTGTTTTCTATTCTACTTTTCCCTGTTTTCTTTCCTCATTTCTTCTATGCTGTTCGTCCTATTTCTTTTTAAGTTTTTTCTTCCTTCTTCTTTTCCTTTCTTGCTAAAACTTTCTTCTTCCTCTCTTCTTCGTTTCTCTTTTTTCTCTGTTTCTTTCCCTCTTCGTCCCCATCTTTTTTTTTATGTTCTTTTATTCTTCTTCTTTCTCTTTCTTCGCTTTCTTCCCTTCCTTTTGCTTTAACTGTAGTCTCCCCCTGGTCTTTTTTTGTTTTTTTCTCTTTTTTTGCTTCTCTTTCCCCTGTCACTTCTTTTTTTCTTCCCCTTATTCTTCGGCCTTATCTTCCTTCTCTTTTCACTTTTTGCTCTCTTTATCGTCTTTTTCCTTCGTTCTTCCTTTCTTTTCATTTCTCGGCTTCCTCTCTTTTTTCTCTCTTCATTCCTTTTCTTCCTCTTTTTTCTTTCTGTCTTTTGTCCCCTCCGCGTTACTCTCCCTTCCTTTTTCTCTTCTCTTTGTTTTCCCCTCAGTTCCGTCTTTTTCATCTTCTTTCATTTTTTTTTGGTTCTTCACTTTCAAACCCCGTCTTTTTTTCTTTCTCTTTTCCTTTGCCCCTCCTTTCTTTTCCTTCCTTCCTCATTTACTCTTTTTCTCTCTTTCTTCTCTGTTTTTGTCATCCCCTCGTCTCTGGTTGTTCTTTGTTTTTCTTCCCTTTTCGCTTTTCCTTCCTTCTCCATTTCTTTACCTTCTCTTCCCTTTTCTTTCGTGTTCCCCTCTGCCCTCTTCTCTCTCTCTCGCGATTTTTATCTTTTTCTCTGCTTTACTTCTTTCTCTCCCTCCCTTTCGTTTTTTTGTTTCCTTTTTCTCTTCCCATTCACCTGTTTGTTTCTCTATTGATCTTTCTTTTTAACTTGTTCCTGCTTTGCTCTTTTCCCTCTGTCTCCCTTATCTTTTTGTTCTCTCGCTCTTTGTAGTTTTCTCTTTGGTTCCCTTCCCCGTTACTCTCCTGCTTCTCTTTCTCTCTCCTTCGCTTGGCTTCTCTTTTCCTGTTTTCCTTTCCCTTTGTCATCTCTCTTTCGTTCTCCGTTCTTCTTGTTTTCTGTATCTCCTTTCCTCTTTCTCCCTCCTCGTGCTGTGGTACTCTCTCCCTCAGTTTTCCTACTCTTCTTTCCGGTCCTTTTCTTCCTTTTTTGTTCGTCACCCTTCTTTCTTTTTACTCCCTTTCTCTCTTTTCTCTTTCTTTTGTTTTCATTCTCCCTCGCAGCTTCCTCTTCTACCCCTTCTTTTCTTCCTACTTTTTGGTGCTTCCCCGGCTTTCCCTTTTTTCTTCTTTTCTCTAGTCCTCTTTTCTCTCTCTTCTCCTTCCGTTCTTTTACGTTCCCTCTTTTCTTCCTCTCGCGCTTCCCTCGGGTTTTTTTATTCCCTCTCGTCTTTCCTCCTTTCTTTCCTTTCTCCCTACCTTTTTTCGCTCCACTGCTGGTCTTCTCCCTCTCGGGTTTTCTCTTTTCGCTTCTTCGTTCGTTCTGCTTGTCCGTTCGCTCTCTTCTCTTTCTGTCTTTTCTTTTCTTTTTGCCCTGCTCTTTCTTATCTTCTTTTCCTCATTTGTCTCTTTTTCCCCTTTGCGCTCTTTTTCTCTTTTCCCTCTCTTACATGTCCTCCCTCTTCGTAATCTCTTTTTTTTCGGTCCCGACTTTCTCGTTTTTTCTTCTATTTTTTTTTTTCTCCGTTTCTTTCGCCTTCTCTTCCCCTTCTATCTTGTCTTCTTCTTCTCGCTTCTTTCTTCCTCCTGTCTTTGATGTTCTGCCCCCTCCTCGTCTACCCGCGGCCCCTATTTTTTTCTAGAACTGTTCTTTTTCGCATCATTCTCACGTCTCCCTTTCCGTTTCCAGTGCTCTCTCTCTCTGCTTTTATCGTTCACATTCTATTTCCTCTGTCCTTCCCTTCTGTTTTATCCGCGCTTAAACTTTTTTGATACTTTCTCCTGATTTTTTTTCTCACGTCCTTCATCTTTTCTTTTCTTTCTTTCTTCTTTTCTTATTCTGTGTTTTTTCCTTTGTTTTTACCTTAGCTCGTCTCTTTAGCTCTAACTCTCTTTTGCTATCCTCTCAGTTTCGATTCTTTGCGATCTTCTCTTTTCCCGTTGTTTTTCTCGATTTTTCTCGCGTTCTTCGGTCTCTGCTTTCCGTCTCTCTCCTTCATCCTTTCTCTTTTTTTCTCTTCTTCTTTTCTTTCTGTTTTTCCCCCCTTCGTGTTTTTTTATTTCTTTATTTTCTGCTTTTTTTCTCTGTTACTTCCGCCGCACTTCACCTCTCTTCTCTCTTCTCCCTTTGTTCGTGCTCTTCCCGTTTCTTCTTCCTTCTTTTCGTTCTCCATTACGCTTTTGCTTGCTCTCTGTTTCTCTTCCCTCTCCTCTCTCTCTCTGTCCTCCTCTTTTCCTGCTTTCTCTCCATGTCTTGTTTCTTTTTCCTTTCTGCACTGGTCTCCGTTTTTTCCACTTTGTCCTTGTCTCCTATAACCCCTCTTTCCGCGTTCGGCTCTCCTTTTCCTTTTTTGCCTCGTTTTTTTTTCGTCTTTCTTCTCACTTCCTCTACTGTCGACTTCTTCCTACTTTCTTGTGCTCTCCCTTCATTTCTCCTCGTATCTTCTCTTTCTCGGCATCCTGCTCCCCTCCGCCATTTTCTCTTGTCGTGCTCCCTTGCTCTCTTTTGACCGCTTGTCTGCTCCTTCTTCTTTCTTTCTGCTTGTTCCTCTTTTTCTCTCTCTCGCCTTTTTTTCCCTTTTTGTTTTTCCCTTCTTTTCCTTTACTCTTGTCCGGCCTGCTTTCCTGTTTTCCTTCTTGGTTTTCTGACTCTTTTCATCTCTGCCTCTCTCCGTTCTCTTCTTGCCCCTTTTTTCCCCCTCTCTTTCCCCTTTTTTACCCTTCCTTCTTTCTCAGTTTTATTGCTTCTCACTTTTTTCTTTCCATTGTCTTTTTTTCCTTCTTTTCTTTCTCTTTGCCGCGTTCATGCTCTCCTAACTCTCGTGTATTCTTTGCTTGTTTGCCCTGTCTGTGCTTTTCTTATTTTTGTTCCCTTCTCTTTCTATCCCTCTCTTCCTTCTTTCCGGCTCTTCCTTTTTTTTCTCCTTCTCTCCCTTCTTCTCCCTGAGTTTTCTTTTTCCTTTTGTTCTTCTCTTCCGTTTCTGTGCCTTTTTTCCTTTCTTTTCTTTGCCTGCGTATTCTATATGCTTTCCATCTCTTTTGTCTCTTCTTCTGTCTTTCTTCTCTTTTTCCTCTCTTGTACTCTCGCTCTTCCTCCGGCTGCTTACCGCATGTTTGTGTTCTTTCTCTCTTCGTTTTTTTCGACCTCCTTGTATCTGCGTTGTCCCTTTCTCCCGTTTCTTTTCTTTTTCCTTTCCCCTTTCCTCTTTTTTCTTTTCTTCTTTGTCTTCCGCTTTCTTCTCTTTTCGCTGTCCTCTGTTCCATTTTCCTTTCTTTCCTTTGTCGTCTGCTCTTTCGTGTCTTATTGCCTTTTTTTCTCTCCCTTTTTGTTTTTCCTCTTATCCGTGACTGCGTTATTTTTCTTTCGTTTTCTCTTTCTTATTTGGTACTTTTGCTTCTCTCCCTTTTTCTTTCTGTTTCCCTGTTGTTACTTTCCTCTCGTCTTTGACCTTTGCTGTACGCTCTCCCCCACCGTTCCCTTCCTGTTTCCTTCCTTTTTCTAGCGTCGTCCTTCTTTTGTTACTGTTCTCTGTTCCCCTTTCCCTCCTTCTCCTCTTCTCCATAACTCCGTTAATTTCTGTGTTTTGTCCTATCAATCTTTTTTGGTTTTTTGCGCGGCTTCTCGGTTGAGGCTCTTATCTCGCTTCCGTCCCTTACTGCTTGCTATTCCTCCTTAGTGTCCTCTTTTCTTCGGTATGTTGTTCTCTCGTTTGTTTTTTTTGTTCTTCCCCCTACCCCCATCCCTTCTTCCCTTCTGTGCGCACCGGTTTCGCTTTCGATCCTTTTGCTTTCTCCTTGTTCGTGTCCCTCGTTCGCCTCCTATAGATTTTTTGCCTCCTACGACTCTTGTCTTTGGCTTTCTTCTGATTTCCTTTTTTTTCTAGCCTTTCTTCTTCTCTTTTTTTCCTATCTTCTTGTTTCCTGTTCCCATCCGTCCTTTTCTGCCGCTCGTTTTTCCTTTTCGTGTTCTTCGCGTTCCATCTGTGTCGGTCTCCTTGTCTGCTCTTCCTCCTCCCCCCTTGGTCCGCTACCTCTTTTTTCCTTTTTCTTTCGTTGCTTGACATTTTCTTTCGTGTGTTCTTCGTCTTTCCCCGCCTTTACCCTCCTTTTCTTTTTTCCTTTCTCGTGTAGCCTTTTCGCCGCTTTTCTCTCTTTTCTGTTCCTCCGTCTCCTGTCTTCTATTCCATCCCTCTCTCTTTCTTTCTTTCCGTCTCTTTCTTCCTATCCTCTCTCTCCCCCCTCTCTATTTTCGTTCTCCTCGTCTTTCCTCTTCTCTTGCGTTTTCCTCTCTTTTCTTCTTTCTTTGCTCCTTTTTCCTCCGGTCTTTCCGCCTTCCTTCCTCTTACTTTTTTGCCTCGCTTTTCCTCGTTCCTCCCTTCGTGCCTTCCCTCGACTCCCCGTTTTCATCCTCTTTCTCCCTCACCTTCCTCTCTCTACTCTTCCTCCTCTCTAAAACCTCTCGGATTTTCGTAATGTTTCGTTTGTTTTCCTGGCCTCCTTCATTTTCCTTTTTTTCCTGTCTCCTTTCTTTTTTCTTTGCTCTTTTATTTTTCGTCCTTGTTTTTTCTACTCTCTTTACTCTTTCTTTCCTTTTTTCAGTTCGCTTTTTTCGTTTTTTGTTTTCCTTTTCCTCTCTAGCCTTTTTTCTTCCTCTGTGTCCTCTTTCCTTGTCTGTTCCACTCTCCCGGCGTCTTTCCACCTCTTCTTTTCTTTCTCCTTTTTTTCTCCTCTCTCGTTTTTCCTCTGTATGTTTGTCTCTCTCTTGTCTTGATTTAGCTGCTAACTGTACTTCTTTTTCTGTTGTTTCTACACTTTATTTCTTTTTTCTTCTTCTTCTTCTTTCTTCTCTGTTTCCTACTTGGCATCTCCGTCCTTCTCTGTTCTCTCCTTCTTTTTCCTCCTTCTTTTTCCGTGCCTCTTTTTCGTGTTTCTCTGCTCTTTCTTTTCTTTTCTTGCCCTCCCTTTTTCTTCCCGTTTTGTTTCGGCTTCTCTTGTTCGTTGTTCCTCCTCGTCTTCGCTCTTCGGCGCTTTCTCTGCAACTGTTCTCCTCTTTACGCTCCCTTTTCTCGTGCTTCCTTGCTACGTCCTCCGTTTTTTTCTCCTTGTCCGTAACTTCTTTTCTTTTTCTCCGTCTTTTCTTTGTTATGCCTGTCTTCCGACTCCCTGAACCCTCGTCCGTTCGCTTGTTCTCCTCTCTTCTGCTACTCTGTCTGTTGCTCTTTCCATCCATTCCCCCACTCGCCCCCCCCCTGTTCGTTTTCGTACTCTTTTCCGCTTGTTCTCTGTCTCTGCATTTCCGTTTCCTCTGTGTTTCCTCTCCCTTTCTATTCTGACTCTCTTTTTCTTTTGTCTTCTTTTTTCCTGTTTTCCCCTTGCTCTCATTTTTTCTATCTGTTTGTTTCCTCCCTTCCTTTCCTTCTTTCCTACTTCTTGACTCTCTCCCTCCTTCTCTCGTGTCATCCCGCTGACTCCTATCTTCTTGCGTCTCTCCTTCTCTCTTCCGTTTCTGTTCCCTCTTTTTGTCCTCCTCTCTCTTATGGTCTTTTTCTCTTGTCTCTGTTCTCTTTTTTCCGCCCTTTCTTCCCTTTTTCCTGTTCCTCCCTTTCCCTCTCTAACTATCTTTTCTTTCTTTTTGTTTTTGGCCCTGTTTCCTTTTGTTTCTCTTCTGCTGTTCTTGTTCTTTTCTTTCGGTCTTTTGTCCTTTCATCCTTTCTTCTTCTCTGTGTTTTGTCTCTTTCTTTCTTTCCCTCTTTCTTCCGTCTCTCCATCCAACCTTTTCCCCCGCCCCCCCCCCACCCCTTTCTGTTCCTCTCCCCATCCGTTGTTCTCTTATCGTGACTTCCTTTTTCTGTCCCTTCTTCTCTTTTTTTAACTTCTTCTTTTTTTCTCGCTCCTGTGCTGCTCTTACGCGGAGCCCGCCTTTTCCTTCTTTTCTGCCTCCTCCTACCTCTTTTTCCATCCTGGACTTCTCCGCTTGTTTTCTCCTTACCTCTTTTCTCTTTACATCGTTTTTTTCCCTCCTTCTCTCTTTCCTTCTCTTCTTTTCTGTCGTTCCTGCTTCTGTTCGTCCCTCTCTTCGTCTTGTTCCCCTTTTACTTGTCTCGCTCTTTTTCTCCTCCTTCGCTTATCTCCTCTTTCCTTCTTTTCCTCTTTTATGTCTTATGGGCTTCCTGCTGTGTTCTTGGCCTCTGTTTTCTCTTCCTCCTTCTCCTTGCTCTCCTTCTCTCTCTTTTTTCTTTTCTCTTCTCCGCGTCTCTGTTTTACTGCTCGCTTTCGTTGCTCTCTCGCATCTCGCTTTTCTTTCCCGCCTACCTTCTTTGCTTTTTTGATTGTCCGTCTTCTTCTTTCCTCCCAGTCGTTTCTTCTCTCTCTTGTTCTTGTCCTTTTTTTTTTTTTTTCCCTCCCTTCTGCCTTTTCTCTTCTTTTCTTTCTTATCCTTCGTATCTCCCTCTCCTCTTTCCTGTTTTCGCGCCCTTCGTCTCTCTGTCTCTTGCCTCTGCTTTTTTTTCATCTTTCTCTCTCCTTCTTGTTTACTATTCTGCTCCTATCCGTCCGTGGGTTTGTTCGCTCTGCTTCCTTCTCCTTTCCTTCGCTTTCTTCTTTCACTACCTCTCTCTTTGTCTTCGTTTCTCTATCTATCTCTTTTAGCTTATTTCTGTTCTGTTTAACTTTTTATCTTTCTCTTCCTTTTCCTTTTCCTCTCTACTATTGACCCGTCTCTTTTTTCTGGTCTGTTCTTCTCTTCTTCTATTTGTTTCTTCTCTCTCTGTTTTCTCCTCTTTGTCTTTCTCCTTTTCTTTTCTTCCTCTTCCAGTTTTTCTCCTCTTCTGTGTATCGTACTTCGAAGTGTACTCGTTCTCTTCGTCCCATCCTGCGTTGTTCTTCTCTTCTTCCGCTCTCTTCCTACTTTTTCCTCGCTCCATTTCCTCCTTCCCGGTCGTTTTTCTTTTCTATCTGCTCTCTTGTCCTCTCCTCCTCTATTGTTTCTCTTCATTCACTCTTTCTTTCCTTACTTCATCCTCCTCATCCTTTTTTTTTTGTTAATTCCAGTTCTTCCTGTTTGTGTAGTTTCTCCTTTTGCCTAACCTTTTTTTTTTTGTTTTGCTGTTTTTTTGTTTCCCCCCTCTCTTCTTTTTCGATCTCCCCCGCTTCTTCGTTTCAGCTCTCCCGTTTTGTTCCTCTTTTTCTCTGTCCTCCATTTTTTGCTTCTCTCTCTCTTCGGTCGCTTTCGCGTTCTCCTTCTTTTCGCTTCGCTAACTCACTTCTCTCTTTTTCTTCTTCCTCGTCTCCTTTCTTTCTCGTTTTGGTCGTTCTGTGTGTTTCCCGTCTTTCCGAGTTTCTTTGCTCTGTTTCTCCTTCTTCCTATGCTTCGCGCTTCTTCCCCACTTCTTTTTTCTCTTCCTTCTACCCCTTTTCCTTTCCTTATTCCTCTTTTTCTCCCCTTTTCTTTTTCCTTCTTCTTTCTCCTCTCTCTTGCCCCCGTGTTCTTCTCCTCCTTCTTTCTCTTCTTCTCTCATTCTGGTGCACTTTTTCCTGCCTCTCTTCGTCTCTTACTTTGCTTTTTTCTGAGTACTCTTTTCTTCTTGTTCTCTTTCCTCGTTTTTGTTCTTGTTTCTTTTCTCTTTTTTTTCTCTTTGTCTTCCTTTTTCCCCTAACTGTGCTCCCTATTTCCGTTTATTTTTTTCTTCCTTTTTTTTTTTCCTTTCTTTTCTTCTTTTGCTCTTCTTTCTCTTCCCCTTTTTTGTCTCTCCTCTTCATTTACTCTCTCCCGAGGCCCCTTCTTCTCTTCTTTTCTCTTCTGTCTCTTTTCTCCTTTTCTCCTTTCTTCTCTTTCCTTTCTCATTCCTCCCTTCCATTCTCCTCTTTTTATCTCTTCTTTCCTTCGCCATACCTCGTTCCTTCAAGCTGTTTTTTTCTGTCTCCGCTTTATCTCTGTTTTTTTGGCATTCTCTTTTACCTTTTTTCTCGTCCTCCTTTTTTCTCTCCTTTTTTCCTTCCTATTCCTCTTCTTCCTCCTGCTTCCTCTGTTGATCCGCTGCTTGTGTTTTGTCCTCTTTCTTTCTCTCCTTCTCGCCTCTTTGTTTTTTTTTTTCACTTCTTTTTCTGTCTCTTTTCTCCCCTCACTCCTTTTCCCCCCCCGTACTTTCTTCTTTTTTTCCTCTTTTTTCTTCATTCTCTCTTGTTCTATCTTCTCGCTGCCTTTCCGTGCTCTCTTTCTTCTTTCTTTTTTGCTTTTCTTTCTTTTCTTTTCTTTCTTTCTCCCGCATCTCTTTTGCTCGCTGCCACTTCCCCCTGGTTTTCTTCGTCTTTCTCTCCCTCCTTTTTGCCTTTTTTGCTCTTTCTTTCTTTCCTCGTCTTTTTCCGTTTTCTTTCTTTTTTTTTTCTTTTCTCTTTCCCACCGTCCCTTTCTTCTTTCTTTCTTTTTCCTCTTTCTTTTATCGGTGTCTTCCTTCTTTCCTTTCCGGCCCCCTCTTTCTTATTGTCGTCTTCTCTGCTTTCTACTTTCCTCTTCTTTCCTCTCCTCCGTTGCCTTTTTCCCTTTCTCTCTTCATTCTCCTGTTCTTCCTATTCTTGTTTGCTTTCTTCCTTCCTGTTCATCTTTCTTTTTTTTCCTTTCTCTTTTCTTCTCATTCGTTGTCCTCTTGTTCTACCTCTTCTTTCTTCCTTCTCCCCTTTTCCTTTTCGCTCCCTATGCTAACTAGCCCCCGCTCTGTTCTTACTCTTCCCCTGCTTTCCTTGTTCTCTTTCTCCCCCCTTCCCTCTTTCTTCTCTTTGCTTCCCCTCTCTCCTTTTTTTTCTTTCTTTTTCTGCTCTGTGCTCTTCTCCTTTCGTGTCTCTTTTTCTTTCGTTCCTTTTATGCTCTCTTTTCTTTCTTTTCCGTCCCTTTCTCTCTCTCTCCTTCTTTCCTTTCCCTTTCAGTCACTGTTTCCTCCTTTATGCCATCCCTTTTGTCTTCTCCTTTCTCTTTCTTCCTTTCCTCCCTTTCTACTCCCTTGCATTTCTCTCTCTTCTCTCTCCCTTCTCATTTTTTTCTTTTCTTCTCGTTTCCTTTTTTCTCTCGTGGTTTCTCCCTCTTCTTTTTTTTTTTTTTTCTTTTCTTTTGTCTCCTTTCTCTCTGCTTCCTTTTTTTGAAACGCTCCTGCGCCTGTGGTCTTCTCTATCTGTCTGTTTTTTTAACCCTCTTTCTTTTTCTGGTCCTGCCTTCCGTGCTTTGTCAAAACTTCCTTTTCGCTCTAGTTCCATCTAACTGTTTGTCCCGCCCTCTGTTTCTCTCTTCCCCCTTCTCCCTAACTCTTTCCTCTTTTCTTCTTCTTTTCTTGTTCTTTTTCCTTTCTTTCTGTTTCCCTTTTGCGCTCTTTCTTACTCCTCCTTTCTCTTCGCCTCCTGTTTTTCTCTTTTCTTTCCCCACTTTTCTTTCTCTTTTATTTCTTCTTTCTTGCCTCTCCTCTTTTCTTAAAACTTTTTGCCTCTTCTTCCTCGCTCTTTCTTTTTGTTTTTTTTCCTTCTTTCTTGTCTTTCTCTTTTATTGTCTTTCTTTTTTTGCGTCCGTCTTTACCTTTTCTCGTCTCTGTCTTTTTCCGCTCTTTCTTTCTTCCCTCTATTTCTTCTGCGCTCCAGTTTCTCGTTCGCTTTTTACTCTTTCTTTTTCTTGTTATTTTTCCTTCTTCTCTTCTCTCTGTGTCTTATCTCGTTCCTTTTTTCTCCTCCTTTCCGCTTTTTTGCTTCTTTCTCCGCTTTTTCCTTTTTTCTTTCTTTCCCTATTCTTCTTTTCTTGTCCTGTCTTCTTGCTCTCGTTTTCCTCCTGTATTCTATCTTTCCTTTATTATGCCTCCTAACTTTTTCTTCTCCTCGCTTTTTCTTTTACTCTTTTTCTCTGTTCTTTTTGTTCTTTTTTCTCCTATACCTTCGTCTTTGTTTCTTTTTCTTCTTGTTTTTCTCTGTTTCGTTTCTTGTCCTGTTCTGTTATTTCTTCCTTGCTCGCCTCTTGCCTCTTCTTTATGCTCCTTTCTTCTCTTATCTTCCAAAACTCTTGCCCCCATCGCTTCGTCTCCTCTTTTTGTTTCTCTTCCCTTCTTCCTTTTCTCTTTTCTTTTTCTCCTTGTCTCTTTTTTCTTCTCTGTCCATTTTCGTCTTTTCGTTCCCCTTTTTGTTCTTCCCTTGTATCTTTTATTTCTCCTTCCCTGTCTTTTGCTCCACGTCCTTTCCCTCTTCCTGCTCTTCCATCCCTTTCCTTCCTTCTCTGTCCCTCTTTTTTTCTTTTTCTCTCTTTCCGCCTTTTCTTTCTTTTCTTGTTTTTTTTCTTCTTCCTTACCCCCCCCCCTCTCTTTCGGTCTGTCTCTTGTCCTCTGCTTCTCTTGTTCTTGTCCTTGGCCTGTTCTTTCTGCCCTTTTTCTCCTCACTTCTTTCTCTATTATTTCTGCTTCTTCTTTTTCTTCCTCTTTCTACGGCCTCTCATTTTTCCGTCGCCTCCGCGCCTACTTTCTTCTCCTTGTCCTTTCTTCTTCCTTCTTCGCCTCCCTTTGTCTAGCTTGCGCTTTACCTCCTCCTTTGTCTTTCTCCCTCTTCCCGTTCTTTCGTTCTTTTCTGATTTCTTTTCTACCCGTCTTTCTCCTGACGTCTGTCTCTCTCTTCCCTCCTCTCCTGCCATCTTCTCTTTTCTCGTTCTTTCTCCTCTTCTTCCTTCTCGCTATGCGCTTCGTCTTCTCTTTCTTTTCTTTTCCCGCTGTCCTCTTTCTTGCCCTTTTTCTCTTCCTATTTACTTTTCTACCTGCTTTTCCGCCCTCTCTTTCCTCTTCCTTAATTATTCTTCCTTGCCCGTCTTGTTCTCCCTTTTTCTTCCTTCCTGCCTTCGTGCTTTTCTTTCTTCTACTGTTTTCATCTATTCCGGGTGCCCTTTTGCCTTTGCTTCGCTTTCTCTTTTCGTTTACCCTCCTCGGCTTCTACCTTCTTCCCTTTTTTTCTTCCTCCTTTTTTCTCCTCTCCCTGCTTTTTTCTCGTTCTCCTCCTTTTCGTTCTTTCTTCCCGTTCTCTCTTCTCTCAGTTCATTTTTTCCTGTTTTATTTTTCTTCGCCTTTCCTATTCTCTCTTCTTTTTTCCTCTTTTCTTCTCGTCTCTTTCTTCTTTGCCTTTGCTTGTTTTCCTTCTTTTTATCTCTCTCCCCTTTTTTTTTCCTTTTATCCCTCTGCTTCTTCTTTCCGGCTTTTCGTTTCATCTCTGCCTCCCTTGCTCTCCCTTCTCTTTCTTCCTCTTTTCTTTTCTCTCCTTCCCTCATTTCGTTTGTACTCCTTGTTCGTTTTCTCCTCTCTCTCAAACATTTCTTTTTTTCCTCTTGTCTCTCCTTCGTGTCTCTTTCTCTGTGTTTTACTCTTACTCTTCCTCCTTTCTTTCTAAACTTCTTTGCTGCTCTTATTTCCTTGCGCCTGTTTTCTTTGTTTTCTTTCTCCCTTGTTTCTTTCGTTCTTCTCTCTATGTTTGTCGCTCCTTTTCTTTTCCTCGTCTTCCACTTCTGGCGCTCTAGCTCTTGGTTTTTCCTTTTTTCTTCTTCTCTTCTGTCTCCTTTCCTACTCGTTCTTTTTGTCCTTTTTTCGGGACTTCTTTCTTTCTCACCGGCTTTTTTTCGCCCGTCGTTTCTCCTTTCTTGCTCTCTTTCCTCCAGCCTCCCGTTCTTTTTTCTGTTGCTGTTTTGTCTTGCTGCTTTCCTTTTTCCTCGTTGTGTCACCTTCTTGCGTCCGCTTCTTCTAACTCTCTGTTCTTTTTTTACTTGATGTTTCCCGTTTCTATCCTTTGTGTCTCCCGCCCTGTGTACCAAGCGCCCGCCCGCCTGTCCCTTCTTGTTCCTCTTTTTTGACTCTCCATCCTCCTGTCTCCTGTCTTGTGTCCTTACTGTTTTTTGCTTTACTTTACTCGATGCTCCCCTCGTTCGCTTTTCCTTTCCTTGCTGCTTCCTCCTCACTGTGCGGCTCCCTTCCGTTCGGGCCCTGCTTTCTCCACCTTTTCCCTCCCTTGCCGTCATCTTATCCCTTTCTTGTCATTACTTTGCTTCGACCCCTTGAATCTCTGTGACCCATCGTCCTTGCGTGTCTTGACTTGCTCTTCTTTCTTGTTTTCTTACTCTTCTACCTTTTTTCTTTTTCTTTGTTTTTTCATTTCGTTCTTTCTCTTCTCTTTACTCTTCTCTCTTCCGTGCATCCTCTCTCCCTCACTGCGGTCCTGCTTTACTGTATCTTTTTTTTTTCTTTTTTCTCTTCCCCTTTATTTACTTCCTTGCGTTTTTGCTTAACTCCTCTCCTTTCCTGTCTTTGCTTTTTCTTTTTTCTTCTTTTGTCTCGTTCTTTTTCCGTCTTGGGTTTCCCTCACTTTTATTTCTCTTTTTTCTCTTTCTTTTCTTCTGTTGTCCTTTGCTCTCGCATGTACGTGTTTTCTTTTTCCGCTTTGTTCTATGTCTCCTCTTCTTCCCTCTCCCCTTTTTTCTCTTTCTCCTTCTTATCGTTGTCTGTCTTCCTCCCTCCCCGTTTCTCATCTGGTATCTTCTTCTTCTCCTTCTCTCCCATTTTCTCTCTTCTCCATTTTGATGATGTCTATTCTCGCCGTGTCTCTTGTCCGTCCTTCTCTCCTTCTATTTTTTGATTCTTCTTCTCACTCTTTTCCTTATCTTTGTTTTTTGTTCTTCTCCGGTCCTTGCCTCTCCTTAGCTTTTTTCTTCTGCCCTCCCTCTCGCCCCTCTTCTCTTTTTTTAATCTGCGTCTGAGTCTCGTTCTGTCCGCTCTTTCTTCTATCTTTTTTCACTCCTCTCCCCCTTCTCGTGAGTCTTTACCTTTTGCGTTGCTGTTGTTTCGCTCGTGTTTGCTGTCTTCCCTCATTTTGTGTTTCTCTTACTTCTTCTCTCCGTAGTCTGACTGCTCTGGCCTTGCTACCTCGTTTCTGTGTTTGTCCACTTTGTCTTTTCTTCTTGCTTTTTTTTTTTTTCTTCTTCTCCCTGCCTAGCCTTTTCTTCTTTGCATTTTTTCTTCTTCTCGTTTCTTCTCTTTGGGCGTTTTAGTCTTACTCGTTGCCTACTTTTTTTCATTCCTCGTCTGCACGCTTTCTCGCTTTTGTCCTTTGTCTCGCTTCTCTCTTTTGTTTTTGTCCTTTTTTTTCCGTGCTTTATCTCCCGTTCTTTTTCCGGTGCTTTTTTCCTTTGCCCTGCTCCTTTTTCCCCTTCTTTTTCTCCTCTCCTCTTCTTTTTCTCTCCACTTACATTTTCTCCTCGGTCGTTCTTGCTCCTTCATTCTGCCTGTCCCTTTTGTTCTCTATTTCTTTTCCTCCTCTCCCTTTCTTTCTTTTTCGCTTTTCTCTCTCTTGTCTCCTACTCTTTCTTCTCTTTTTTTTTGCTCCTTTCGCTTTGCTCGCTTTATCTCTCTCTTCTTCTTTAGACTCTTTTTCCGGTTCTCGTTTTCTTCTTCGTCTTCCCTCTTTTTGTCTCCCATTTCTCATCCGCTTTCTTTTCCCTATTCTTTCTTGTCTTGTTTTTGCGGCTGCTGTTCTTTCGTCTTTCTGCATGGTACGTTTCTTTCGCCTCCGCTTGTGTGCTCCTGTATTCGTTGCCTTTTCTTCATTTTTCTACTTTCTCTTCCTAGTCTTTGGCTTCTCTCTCTTGCGCCTTTGACCTTTTCCTTGTGTTCCTCTCGCACTCCTGCCCCTTTTTCTCTCCCTTCGTTCCCGTTTGCATGGTGCTTCTTCTTTCGCTCTTCTCCAATGTTTTTGTTCTAACTTTTTACTTTAGCTTTCCTTCTTCTTCGCTTAGTTTTATACTTCTATTCTCTTTAGCATTTCTTCTTCTTACCTCTTTCGTCCTCTTTCTCTCTAGTATCTGTCTCCTTCCTCTCTCTTATTCTCTTCTTTCCTTTACTCTTCCCTCTTTTTCTAGTTCTTCTTTCTCTTTTTTTCTTTTCATTCTTCCTTCTTTCCCTGCGTTCTCTTTGTCTTTCTCTTTTTTTGTCCCCTTTCTTTCTCTGCTCCTCCCCTTCTATGCTTTTTCTTCGTTTCTGTTTCTTCTGTTTTTCCCGTTTTATCCTGTTGTTCTCCTCCCTTCTCTTCTTTGTTCCTTCGTATATTTTTTCTTCTCTCTTATTCGCCTTTCTTTTTCGGCCCTATTTTCTTCTTCTTTTCTTTCCTCTAATTTGGCTTTTCTTTTCGTTCTCTTCGTTGTATTACTGTGTCTCGCTTCCTTTTTTTTTCCTTCTTCTCGTTTCTCTGCTTCCTTGATCCCTGTCCTTGCTCCGTACTCTCTCGCTCTCTCTCCTCTTCGTTTCTCCTCTCCGTTCTTCCTCTTTTGTCTCCTTTCTCTTAAACTCGGTTTCTTGCGCTTCCCCCCCCCCCCCCACCCCACACGTTTCTCGTCTCTTTTCATCTTTTCTTCCTCCTTGTGAACGTCTTTTCTCTGTCCCCTTGCTCCCTCCGCTGTTGCCCGTTGACCTTTTTTTTCTTCTCGTCCTCTCTCCTCCCCTTTGTTTTCTCCGGGCTCGGCCCTTTTCTGTGCTCGTCTTCCGTTTGCTTCCTCTTTTCCGTTTTCCTCTCTCCCGTCGTCTGCGTCCTTTCTGATTTTTTCTTGGTCCCCTTGTCTTTTTTTCTCTTCCTCCCTTCTCTTCTGCTCCTTCCTCCCCGCTCCCATCTATACTCCTCCGGCCTCTTCTGGTCTCAGCGCCCTTTTTATTTTCCGTCTTGTTTCCTATGGTTTGTTCCTCCTTCTTCGTCTGCCTTGTCCGCGTCTGTCCCTTCGCGCTCTCTTTTTTTTACGTTCCTGTTCTTTTTCTGTTTCACTTCTTCTTGCGTTTTATTTTTCGTTTCCTTCTGTTTGTGCTTCCTTTCTTTTTCCTCTCTTTACATTTTTTCTCTTATCTGTTGTTCTCTTCTCTTCTCTCTCTTTTTTTAGTCCTTCTCTTGTTTCGCGCTCTTTCGCTCACTTTTACTTGTCTCTTCTATCCTTCTTTCTTGGTCTTCTTGCTTCCTCTCTATGTCTCCTTTGTCTGTGTCCCGCGCTTTTTTTTCCTCGTCCTTCATTTCTTCCTTTGTCTTCTCTCTATTCTTTTCTGTCGTCCCTCGCTGAACCTTCTCAGACTCTCCCCTTTCCTTTTCCCTTTGTGTTCTCTTCTCACTCCATCTCTCATGCCTCTCCTTCTTCCCTCTTTCTGACTTTTTTCTGTCTGGCTCGTCCTTCCTTTTTTTTTTTCTGTTGTTTTCCTTGCCCGTTTCGTTCTTGGTGCTTTAGTTCTCTCACCCTTCTTTCTTTTCTTCCTTCGATTCGGCGTCTCGCTGTTTTCCCTTGGCCTCGGTCCGTGTTTCTCTCCCCTTCTTTCTCTTTACTCTGCCTCCATTTCTTTTTTGCCTCTTTTCCCTTCCCTGGTGCGATGTCTCCCTCCCCAGTTGGTTTTTTTGTCTCGCCTTGTTCTGTGTCTCTCCTCTCTCGTTTGTGCTGCCTCCTTGCTTCTTCTCTTCTTGGGTCTGTTTTTTTCTCTCCTTATCCTTTTCTCCTCTTCCGATTGCTCTAGGGTTTTTCTCTTTAACTTTTTTCTTGTTTTGTTCTTTTCTTCCTCTCTTCGTTGGCTTTCGGTCTCTATTTCGTGTCTGCCCTCACCAATCATCAATCCAAAAACAGACCCCCGAACATCAAATACCCCACAGCCCTAACCCCCCTTCCCCAAACCAATGCCTGTCCATACCACCCCCCCAACTTTTAAATTCCGAATTTACAAACCCTAAAACCCTAATTACACATGCTTAACACCACTAGTCATCCCAAAAATGATTTTTAAAGATCAAAACCCTAATTTTACAGATCTTATATAAACCCTAGTCCATCATCAAAATTGTTACATGAGTAATTAAAGAGAATTAAAATAGTTAGGGTTTATTAACATACATTTAACATTGATCTTGATATACAAGATCACCAACTTGATTCTTGATAATAAAAAAAAAGTTTTTTTGGTTTTCTCTTGAGTCGACTGGCCAAAAACAAGGAGAGGAGGGAAAGAGTTTTGTATTTATTGTGTTTGTAAAAGAGTTAGGGATAATGACTAATTAGAGTTTGATTTGGAATAAAATTGGTTTCTCTTTTTTTCCTTTTCCTTCCCAAAACCGGCGGCCACACCCCCTATATATATATATATTTTTTTTATTATTATTATTTACATAATCAACCCTTAATTTTGATATTTTTTATAGAAACCCTTTTATTTATCTTTAAACCCTTCTAAATTAAAACTAGTTTAAATAACTATAAATAAATTTCATTTCAAAATTTATTTTACTAACTTAATAAAACTAAGTTCTAATTTTACTATTTTCTAAACTAAACTTTTAATTTTACTAACTACTAACACTTAAAGATATAAATACGTATATATATACATATAAGTATGACACACATAAAATTATACCATAATTATCATTGTCACTAAAATGTGAACAAAATAAAATGCCCATAACAACCATAAACTCAATCACAATGAGACGATCACGCTTTATGGATTGGTAGCCAAACTCATATAAGATCACATAAACACATAATTATATAGCACATAATGATACTCAAGTCAATACTAACGGTTTGACAAACCTACTTAAGGCATAGTTGTCACAGTATCCCCTCCTTAAAGGAAATCTCGTCTTGAGATTTAATTAGTAGGTTCAACATCATCAACAAACAATCAGGAATACTTAGCTTTCATATGGTCCTCATGTTCCTACGTAAACTTAGGGCCACGCTTTGAATCTCTTCTAACTTTCACGATCAGAAACCTACTGCTTACAACTTCGCTTGCCCATACAAGGGTACAAATAGCAACATAACAACTCTAAGCAAAAATAAACATCCAACTACATGAACATTGCCTGTCATCGATGAATATCGTCAAAACCTTAAGTTGTGTAACAACGTCATTCATAACCTAACCCCGCAACTCATCAAACAAGAACTGTCTTGGAACCAGGTTATGAGTTGTTACAAAGCTCAACGTTTTTGAAGAATCGGCTCGACTTTGAGTTTATTCAAAATTTAACATTAACCAAACCACCTCAAAACATTAAAGGGTGCATTAAAGTCAGCCAGTATCCCTATGCGTCCAACTTTACTTAGTACTTCCAACTATAACTTGCTCAATGAGTACGTGCATATTTGCATCCGTCACATCAAATATACTACTAAATTATTGAGACAATCTTAATCAATAGCCCATAGGACCGATCCCTTTAATGATCTCAAATGGTCCCACATATCTTGGTTCTAACATTTCTTTCTTTTCAAAATGCACTACATCTTTCCAAGACGACACTTCCAACATCACTTTATCACCAACTTCCACTCTAAATGTTTATGCATATTGCCAACATAGCTCTTTTGACGATCCCTTGCCGCTTTGAGCTTCTCCTTGATCAAGACTACCTTGTCGGTTGTCTTTTGTACCAACTCAGACCCAAATCAAACTACTTTCTCCAATTTCAGCCTACCTAACGGGCGACCTACATTTCCTTCCATACAGTGCTTCAAACGGAGCACATCGAATACTCGAATAATATTATTATTATAAGAAAATTTAGCTAACGGTAGGTAAACATCCCAATTGCTACCAAATCTATTACACACGCCCTTAACATATCCTTTAAAGTCTGAATCATACGCTCACTTTGTCCATCCGTTTAAGGATGATAAGTTGTACCCATATCCAATCGCGTTCCTAAAGCCTTTTGTAATGTTTGCCAGAAACATGATGTAAAACGTCCATCTCGATCCGAAATAATTGGCACAAGAACTCCATGTCGAGAGACTATCTCATCGATGTATGATTTTGCTAGTCTCTCAGTACTATAATCCTTTTCTCATTGCCAGAAAATAAGCCGACTTAGTCAGCCTGTCGACTATTATCCAATCGTATCATGCCCACTCTTCGTCTTAGGTAGCTTGGTGATAAAATCCCTAGTGATCTTATCCTACTTCCATTCGGGTATCTCGGGTTGTTGCAATAAACCCGAAGGCCTTTGATGCTCAGCCTTCACTTTCAAACAAGTTAAGCCTTTGCTAACATACGTAGCAATATCCTTCTTCATACATGGCCACCATACATACCTCTAAGGTCATAATACGTCTTATCCGTTCCCGGATGTACCAAATACCTCGATGCATGAGCCTCGTCCATAATTAATGTCCTTACATCATCTATTAATGGAACCCATATAAACTTCATACCTCTATCTTCCTTCCTTTCTATTATTTGGTCCATGCCACGCAACATTTCTGCTGTCATGTTCTCTACCTTGGACACCTCACCTGGAGCAGCCAATATCTTGTCCTTAACACTTGACTAATAGTCATGGACATTGCGCGTACTCGTCTTGGTTTCACTCTCTCCTTTTTACTTAACGCATCAGCCACTACATTCGCCTTTTTGGAATGGTATCGAATCTTACTGTCGAAATCCCTAAACAATTCAATCCATTTTGTTGGCGCATATTTAACTCCTTTTGATCGAATATGTGTTGAGTACTCTCATGATCCGTTTAAATGACACTCTTCATTCCGTACAAGTAATGCCTCCAAGTCTTGAGGGCAAACACTACTACTCCTAATTCTAGGTCGTGTGTTGTAAAACTCTTCTTATAGATCTTCAATTGTCGTGATTGCATAGGCGATTACCTTGCCTTTATGCATGAGTACACAACCTAATCCTTGATTCGAAGCGTCACAGTAAACTATGAACTCTTTGAATCCATCAGGAAATGACAATATTGGTGCATCACATAAATTGTCCTTCAACGTCTGAAAAGCTTCCTCTTGTTCCTTGGCCCACTCATACTTCCAAATCTTCTGCGTCAGTGAAACAAGGGGTTTAGCAACCTTAGAATAATTCACGATGAAACGTCGATAGTAACCTGCCAATCCTAAGAACGATCATATCTCGGATGGCGTCTTAGGTACTTTTTAATTCTTCATTGCTTCTATCTTACTAGAGTCCACGTAAATATCATTGCTGTTAACCACTTGTTTGAGAAAATGCACTTCTTATTGCCAAAATTCGTACTTGGAAAACTAGGCAAACAACTTTTCCTTCTTTTTGAACAACACAGGTGCTCCCCACAGAGAGTGACTTGATCGAATAAAACATATATCAAACGAATCCTAAGGGTTACGAACTATCGAATAGGGTAGCAAGCGAATATCAAATCAAAGGCTTGAAACATCTAAGGGATTTCACACATGGAAAGAGATGCGGATCAAATGTCATAAGAATCCTTAAAAGAAGGGATAAAATATATGTACTGATAGAAAACGCAACGAAAGAATCAACAAGCGTACCACGACAAAAGAAACAAATAACGAATAACAATACGTATCAAGATTGATAAATGAAAAGATAGGATCCTTATACCAATAACCGACTTTACTCGAAAGAACCAACTAAATAATGTTTTTATAAAAATCAATTTAAAGAAATTTGTGTTAATTATAAAAAATCGTCTTAAATATAATCTTTATAAAATTCATTTTAATCATGGTTGTCATAAAATCCAGAGACAGTTATTTAACAGTGTATCACATCATAGCTTATTTCTGTTGTAGCTTATTAGGTTCCCAAAGTGCTTATTTTCCTGTTCTTATTACCTCTTTAGTGCTTATTATTGCATGCTTGCTAGTTAACTTCAAAAATTTTAAGCTTAAAACAGTTCTTAGATGTTTTAAAATCAGTTTTAAAATATAAAGGGGTGTTTGGGTTAAGTATGAAAACGGGTCAAAATGGTGAGGACATGGGTTGTAACCATTTGGCTAACTTTAGCTTGAGTTTTTAGCTTATTTAAGTCTGTTTTTTTTCAAAGTTTTTAGTCCAAAACTGTTTTTCAAGCTTTCTAATCTGTTTCTTAAAACTGTGGTTTTATAAAAGTTCCAAAGTGCTTATTTGGATAAGCCATTGTAAACTTGAGTTGTGGTTTAAAAAGTGTGTCATTTGTGTGTCTAAACAAGTTGTAAAAAAGTATTTTGAGTCATGTGTTAACTTAAGTCAAAACTGCCAAGTTTGTGTGTCATTATTTCAAAAAGAAAAAGCCTTTTTCAAAGACTAAAATCAGCAGCTTTAAAATGTTTTTAGAGGCTTAAAATTTGAGCATAAGCTCACTTTAAGCCATTCTTCATCTGTTTTAACTTATCTTTTTATTTTGAGCTTATTTGACAGCTTATCTTAAGCTGTCAATATAAGCCCTTTGACTTTAGCCCATTTCCCCTGGTGCTAGACCACCAACTTCAAGCCCACTTATCTAGCTTATTAGTGAACCTAAGCCCAAGCTTTTGGCTTTTCTAAAAAGCCAATAAGCTCTTAGATAAGCACCCTTATTTTCAGACTTTAAGAAGCCCTTTTGATAGCTTATTTTTAAGCTTAAAGTAGGGTTTGGACTGTTTTTTCTAGTACAGTGTAGGTAAGTGCTTATTTTCTTTTCTAGCTTATTAAGTGCTCTTAAATTGATGAATTCAGTTTCTACTTGCTTAATTGGATTGCTAGTGGCTTGTTTAAGCTTATTGTGCCCTTTGCTTGCTTATTGAGTGCAAGAAAAGCCTCATTATTACCTAGCAGTACTAACTCTTAAGTTAGTACTGTTGTGGGTATTAAGCCACTTTTTGGCTTATTGAGCTTATTCCATTTGCTTATTAGTGCTCCTAGTAGCTTATTAGGATGGTGTGATAAGTTGTTTTGCTCATTTTCTTATTTTCCTTGCTTATTTAGTGTTAACAGTTCACCAAAGTTTAGCCACTTTTGCCTTTTAAGCTTAGTCAAGCTTTCTGTCAATTTAAGCCCTTTTAAGCTTATTTAGTTGTAGGTTTTAGCTTTTTAGTGCTTATTTAAGATAGGTTAGCTACTTCTTTTAGCTTTTTAGTTCAAGTTCTAGCTTAAATGTCCAAAAAGTCAAAGAGACTTAGCCATTTTAAGCCTTTAAGCTAGTTTAAGCTACTGTCCGATTTTAAAAGCCCTTTTTGAGCTTATTTTTAGCTTTTCAAAAAAAGTTGTAGTTATGAAAATTGTTAAGCTCAAGGAGCTTAACAAGTTTGGTTCAAAAAGTTTTTGAAAAAAAAAAAGAGGAGACAAGGGGTGACCCGGGTGAGCAAGACTCGAACCCGGGCCTCTACCCTCGATACACCTCCCTTTTCATACAAGTCTTACCGCTGCGCCCTTGGGACTTCTCTGTTAGAGTCCCAAGGGCTTTAGTATTTAACCCCATTTTAGCTTTTAAAGCTATAAGCTGTTTCAGCTTATTTTCGGGCTTATTTATAAGCCAAATTTTGGTTTCTTATTTTTCGTAGGTTAGTTATAGTGTCAAGTAATTTTAGTAAATTTTTCAGAATTTTTAAAAATAGTTTAGTATTTTTTATAATTTAATTTAGTTAAAAGTTTAAAAAATTCATAAAAAATACAAAAATTATCAAAAAAATATTTTTCTTTTTTAGAAAATTTTCTTTAGTCATATA